>JALLAZ010000309.1:0-17213 GCA_036939755.1 Stephanodiscus triporus
AAGCTGGATCCAGTCGAGCATAATCTGCTCGTTGAACCACGCTTTCTCGTTGACGCGGTAGAAGATGCATTTGGGGAGTGTCGCGAGCTCTTTTTTAGCAATCCTCCCCTTCGGCTTGCCTACAACGAGTGACAAGCGACAATAAACCATTAGAATGTGTCACAGAAAAAGTTTGATGGACACTTCATCTTACCCTGAAAACGATCATCGACGGGAGCTGATGCCCCGATGCCGTGATCGTCACAGCAACAGAGATGCGCTTCGAGTCACCGATGGAAGTGCGCACGTTGATCGTGCGCTTTCCAACGGTGTCGATCGTCCCCTTCGTCGGTCCATGTTCGCTGTAAACTCCAGCAAATGGTTGGAATCGTTCACGATGGGACTGAGGACCTCGAGGTAACCGAGGGCCTCCTGGCTCATCTTGTTGGGCGGGCGCTGCGCTGCATATGTTTACATGCAGTGGGCGCGATGATTTTTTGCCATAAGGCGAGAAACCGCCATTTTCGGCGCAGGGAGAGACTTTTCAGCGAACGCTGGAGTGGCAAGCCTTTCTCACAAGAGAAAGACGAGAAACAGGGAGTCCCTTGACGTGCCACAGGTCGATGAAAGTGACCAGTTCCTCCTTGACATCATCAAGGAGTCCTGCTGGGCCTTTATGCAGTTGCATTTTATCCCGCCCACTGGCGACAGCAGCTTCAAGCTTCTCAGCGCTCGTGCGCCACCTGGATACTTGGGAGGAGCTCACCTGCAAAGCGACAGAATCTTGGTTCTGATTCATGTTCTCCATCTTCATCAAGTTATCCACCGAAGAAAGAATCTGCAGCTTCTCGCTTGCAGGATAGTGCTTGCGGCGGTCACGAACACTGTCCATTCGATTGGCAAGACGCGCACGGTTGGCACCACCAGGATTGTAGATTTTGGTCTTCATTTCACTTTGTGGGAGGAGATCGATGGATTGCTCCCACAAACACAAATGAGTTGTGCCACCCGACAAGACAGCGTAGGGGGCTACTGGAGGACATGGTACAGCATTGCGCGGCAAAAAAGCCATGCGCCAAAAAAAAATTGTCGAGAGGACCCACGAAGGAATACTACAAAAAAACTATTTTGATAAGTTAGATACTTCTCTTTCTTGTAAGGTGACATTTTCATTGCTTATGCAGCGTATTCTACGGTAAAGTTCTTCATTGCTGCAACGCACTAACAATCTAAGAGAATACCAAGGGGAACTTTAAAGATAGATTAGGTGTGCTCTCAATTGTGTTTGCATTATTGTTGGCGAACAAAGGTTTATTGGAGCTTGAGGCGGGCTGCATCTGTTGAAAGACCTGACATAATCTTTGACATTTGCTCCACTGAATCACTAGAGTCTCTGATTTTCTGCTCGAGCTTTTTCAACATTTGACCTTCACCCCGTAGCAACTTATGGCAAACTTCAATCTTCTGCGGAGGAAGATCAACGAGACAACGGACGTCACCATTTTCAATAGCCCCTGCAGACATTGCATCGCACGATGAAAATGCATCTTTCTGTAGTTGGTCTACAGTGCCTTCCCATTTGCTGCAACTTGTTTCGTAACGTTGCAAATCCTTAAAGTATGCAGCCTCAGCATCCGTGATTTGTGGGCGCAAATCTCTAGTCGCGGTCAGCACCGCCGAGCTACGTTGAGCAAGTATTGAAGCATTGCTCTCCAATTGTTGCACGCGTTCAAGATTGGACCTATACTTCTGCTTGAATGAAACTAGCAACTCCGAAAGACGTAGCAATTCGGCAGCTTGGTGATCATACATTTCTGTCAGGAGTTCACGTCTGGTGTTGAGAACCTTCGATATTTCCTCCATGGGCATGATTACGTTCACCTCGCACGAATGCTGAGTTTCAAGGAATACAGCGAGATTTTCTGGGCCTGCATCCTTGGGAAGAGTTGCGCCCCCCACAATCTTGCCCATTTTGGATAAGCCATCGCAGACCTTGTCAATGAGCGGCTGCAATATTTCATGGAGCGGCTGCACGATCTTGAGTGCTTCGAGCGCTTTATCATCAAATTGTGATGCGTGGGTTTGTTCGGATTTAGCCTTCATTTGTTCTGAAGCTTCCTGTAGACAGTGAGTTGTTGTAATGTTTACCACCTCCATTGAACCTGGAAGCAGCAAGCAAACAGACGGTAACTGAATGAGAAATTGTGATTAAACGAGATTTCGAACTGCAGTGCCCTCGGAGGTGTCTTGCTTACCGTCCGACAAGTGTGCACATAAAACATGGCCCAAATGGACGTCCCCGCTCACGCTAGCACCAACCAATGCCGTACCGCTCGAATTCACTTCTAAGCCCGACCAAGCTTTTGTCCTGATGTTTGATATTCCTTCATTTCCCCCCCGTCTTATAGAGACGTCCGTTTTATCTACTCGAGATGTGAAGCACTTCGCTGTCATAGCAATCGCATTGGTTGTTACCGTCACAATTTGCGAACGATTGATCACATGTATCATAGCGTCATCCAGTGGATCAAGAACGATAGAACAGTGTCGTCCAATGGAAGCCCCGCGAAGCACCAATCCCCTGGACGGAGGAGGAGTCGCTGCAAATTCATCACCCACCTCCGAACTACTCTTGGCCTGCGTGATTGTCGCACGTTCCACGTACATCCCCGTCCCACGAACAAGTTCATCAATCGATTGACAATCGACGTCGCTCTCAAATTCGAACCGTGGAAGGAGGGCAGCTCCCTCGCCTGGTAAGATACCGAATTCCACGTGAATCGGCGAGGATGAAGAGGTCGACGGATGCCGTGGATCGGTCCCGCAACGCGCCACCACAAACCCATCGACGATACCAGCACCCGCCGCGCCACCAAACGGTTCGATGCACACGCACGGAGGGAGGGCCAGCGTAGGATCGGACGAGGGATGATCGAATTGTCGCGGCAAGACCAGCGGGCCCTGCAGTCGCGGTTGCCAGGCAAGAGCCTGAGAATGCACTCCAACGTCTCCTGAAGAATAAGACCGAGAATGAACCAACGACGCGCTGACGTAGTAACTCCCCTGACGATGCGCCGGCCTCGAATCCGGCATCGACGGGAGGTCCGGCATGCCGAATGCGTCCAGCAGGTACCTCCGAGCGGCGCGACATTGCCTCAACCTCGCCTCAACGCATTCCTGCTCCAACGTCGGGGCGGGGGACGATGCGGACGCGTCCCGCAGGAACGTCGTCGACGCCTCGATCTCGGCGTCCAGCCGAGTGGTCGCATCGACGACGGCGGCGCGCGGCAGGACCGTGCCGTCGAATACGATCGGCGACGCGCCGTAGACGGAGCCGTCGCCGCAGAGGACGAGGATCGACGTGGTCGAGAATACGCCGTCGCCGCTGTTCGCATTCGCGGGGAAGCAGAAGTCCACCACGCGCCTGACCGCGAACGACGACGACGACGACGACGGAGGACGATCGCGACGCAACGACGTGGAATCGTACGCCTCGTTCTCGGCGTCGACCGTGTCCCTCATCCCGCGGACCAGATCCTCGTATGCGAATCTCAACGGGGCGGTGACGTACCCCTCGCTCGAAGATTTCGATACGCCCCCCCCGCCGAAGTCCCTCCCCCCGACGACGACGGGAGGGGCGGTACCCCCCCTCCCGAGTTCCGATCGCGGGAGGCCGTGATATAGTACGATCGCGTATCCTCCCGCGGCCGCGTCGCCGTCGTAGTCGTCGTCGTCGTCATGGTCCGTCCCCCCCTCCCTCATCAGCATGGCCATGCTTCCAGGCCTGTGGAATGCCAGGCCCGACGACGACGAGGAGGAAGAGGAGGAGACGGAGGGTGCGGCGCGGATGCGCAGGATGGACGATCCGGGGGGAGACGTAAGCATCCGTCCCTCGAACGGCTCGATCACGCGAAGGATCCGACCGTCGACGCGCCGATGCCGCCGACCGTGGTGGTCGTCGTCGTCTTCATCTTCATTGCCGATCGATATCCGATCGTACCCGATCGAGATCACGAAGGCCGAGGCGCGCGTGTAAAGGCACATCCAGGGGAGTACGGACGTCGTCGTATTCGCATTTGTCGATCTCTTCCCATCGTTGTCGTACGCGTTGCCCCCGATGCACACCAGACCGATCACCGGATCGACGACGATCGCATCCGAGATGGAGGGGGGTAGGGCGGTGGTGATCCTGAGCGACGAGACTCCTCCTCCTCCTCCTCCCTCCCCTCCTTCCCCCCCGTCGTCGAACGGCGCGAGATCGGACACGATGACGTGACGCCTCCCCGAATAGTTGGAGGAGGAGGAGGAGGAGGACGGATGACGATCCCTCGGTAGCAGGAGGTAGGAATGGAACGACCTGCCGTCGGGGGAAACGCACGAATTCTCCACGGACGACGGACGCACGCGACAATCGTCGTTTTCATCGTCGTCGGTCCCGTAGCGCGAAGAGGAGGAAGAAAAAGAAGAAGTCGTCGGGGGTCGATCGTCGTCGTCGTCGGCGGCGGCCGAACAGCTCGCCGCGACGAACGTCGTCGTCGTCGTCGTCGTCCCCGCCGCGGAAGAAGAAGACGACGACGACGACGACGACGACGACGACGCGCGCCCACCTCCCCCGACGGCGAACGCGACCCTCGGGAAGAAGCCGCCGCCGAGGTTGACGCCGAATGCCGCGGAGGCGGACGACGACGACGACGGTGCCGGGGCGGCGAATCCCGAGAACGGGAGCGACGTCGACGTCGACGCGTGGGAGGGGGCGAGGAGGGGTGGGTCCGACGGCGCCGGCCGTCGTCGCGATGCGCTCGACGACGACGACGACGACGACGACGAGGGGGAGGGACCGAAGAACATTATCGCGGGTTGCGGTCGCTTCTTTGACGGATTATATTATAACGAAGAGGGCACCGTCACCCGTCGTCGCCGTTGTGTTGCTTCTTTTTTTTGTGTTGTTTGCTGTTGCGTGTGCACAAAGGGGGCGGGGGGCGGGGGGCGAACGGGTTTGTCCCGGCTGGTCTGTCCTTCAACCATCCCGTCGTCCGACCGCAAAAAAACAAGCTACGATAGTGCATGATCGTCGTTGCTCGGTGCACATAATACTTGAAGAGAAGAGAGAGAATGATGCGCATCTACCTCCATTCGGAGCTGTCATCGGCCCACTCGTCCCACGGCGTCTCCCACGGCGACTACGGACGGTACGCGTCGTACTGCACCCGCCGACTGTCGCGATTGCGGCACGGCAAGGCCGTCAGGAGGGAGCTGTTGCACTGTCGCATGTACAGGGCGTCCCTCTCGACGAGGAGGAGAAGGATAGACGACGGCGTCGTCGCGGTCGTCGGCGAGGGCGGCGGGGGCGGGGTCGGAGGCGGGGGCGGCGGCGGGGGCGGCAACAGCAGCAGGGCGAAATACGCCTATCGCGCGATCGACACGACCAACCTCCCCCCGGAGGTGCTGACGTCGTCGCCGAATTACTTCCTGGAAACGCTCTACCGGGCCGAGCGGTGCTGGGCGTCGTCCATGGATATCAGGTCCGAGATGACGATCGGTGGAAACGACGACGAAAACGACAACGACAACGGCGGAAGGAGGAGGAGGGGTTACGGCATCGGGGGCGGGAGCGGCGATCGTCACGGTCGCGGACGATGGTCGCCCGGGAAGGCGCGATCGCGGTCGATCAAGCGCCTCAGGAAGGCCGTCGGATACGCGACCTCGCTCGAGGCGCTCGCGAACGGAACCGGCGCCAATGCCGACGCGAAGGGTGGGAACAACGACGACGACGACGACGACGACGACGATCGAGACGTCCGATCCCCCTCTTCACCCCTCCCCCCGCCGAAGAAGACTACGCCCCCGGTCGACGAACACACCCGCGCGGAGGCGAAGGCGTACGCATCGTGGATGAGGGGGAACCTCGCCCTCGAGCGAGGTCGATGGTCGGACGCGTGCGTAGAGTATCGCGTCGCGATGGAGCTGTGCGAGATGATCGCGGCGAAGGCGTCGTCGTCGTCGTCGTCGTCGTCGTCGTCGTCCGGCGGCGGGGGGGGCGATGGCGGCGTCGACGACGAGCTCGGGGCAAACGACGACGACGATCCGCGACGGTTGGAGCTTTACGATTTCTTCGCGACAAGGGCGCGGAACGTCATCGCGCCCCTGCTGAGGTATTGTCACTACGAGTTGCAGGTACGTCCAACGTTCCCCTATCACGTCCACCCCTGCCCTTCTTGAAGGACGCTCATCCGAAAAGGGTCCTCTCCGATCGATCGTCTCTTTTTTTTCTCGTTTTCCTTCCCGTCGAATGTATCCACTTACATCTCTGGACCCATACCTACTACCTCCATTTTCCAACAACAACAACATCAAAAACAGGAGGAAGTGGGAACGTCTCCCGCCGAAGAAATGACGTCGTTCCTCCAATCCTCCGAGTCCAAGCTCTCCTCGCTCGGGGCCACGACGCTCGTGGGTCAGGAAACGAGCGGATCGTCCATGTCGCACGTCGTCTTCCGCGAGAATTCCATCGCGGTGGAGACGAGGGAGCTAAGGATGGCGCTATTGAGGGTACAGGACTCCGTGGCCGATTGGGAGCGGACGACGACGACGGCGGCGGCGTTCGCTCGAAATGGCGGGAGCGGTAAGAATGGGAGCGACGCGAAGTTCACGGCAGTCCTCAGCGGATACGACGACGCCATCTCCATCGCCGACCAGGAGCTGAGGCAGCTCGCGAACCTGAAGTCCGGCCCGGCCGTGAACGCCAAGAGGTTTCGGCTCGTGAATATCGTCGGGCACTGCAGGTATCGCAAGCTGAAGATGGTCATGGGGAGGAACGAGGACCTCGCGAACAGCATCATCCTGAGCGGGAAGGACGACAAGGGGGGGATGACGCTGAAGCACCTCGAGGAGGCGACGCACCTGTACGACGCTCTCGTGCAGGACGCCCGGGCCGTGGCGTCGCTGCCGGGGGGTGGCTCTCCGGAGGACTTCGATGGCGACGCCTCCTCCTCCTCCCCCCCCGCCGTAGAAGACGAGTTCCTCCTGGAGGCCAATGCCAACTTGCTGAGGCTTCGTTCGTTGCGATGTTACTACCTGGCGAGGATGCATGCGTCGCCGCTCGTGAAGAAATACGCGGAGGCATCCTTGCTGTTGGATCAGGCCGAGAGTCTCGCCAGGGAGGCATGCGAGGAGATCGGCGCGTGCGAAAGGATGGAGGGTGGGGCGGTGATGTTGGAAGACTTGGAGGGCGTCCTCGAGGAAATGCGTGGGGAGAGGTGTCGCGTCCTGGCCGTGTCCTTTCTGAGTTCGAAGGCATCGTCGACCTCCTTGGGCAGGTGTCTCCTCGAGAGGCTTCACGACTACGACATTCCGTCGTCGGCGGCGCCCCTTTGCCACGTCCCCCCCAAGTTGGAGCCCATGGCATGCAAGCCGAGCTTCTTCGACGTGGCGTTGAACTACGTTAGCGATTACCCAGTGGAAGAACTCAGACGAGCGTTGGAGGAACATGGAGGTGGAACAACGACTACCACGAGTAAAGGCCTACTCGGTTGGTTTCGAAGATGAGACTGGATTTTCAAACGTTGGATTGGACGACGGCGTAGGAGGTTGAAATGCTCGTCGCCTCGGGGACGAAGTCGGGTTGAAATTAGTTGATGGATTTTACGCTCCTGAAATTATAGCAAATACGATTTGACCGTACATTGCTTGCACCGCGAAGTTTGACTTTTCCTATCCTGAAGGGCTCTGCAAGTCATTGCGATCGAGTATTGTTTTATTTTGTCTAGAATGGAATGTTCAACCTAAAATACATCTAGTCATCTCTTTTCCTCTTTGTATTAGATGAAACACAACAATAATAAGAGTAAAGCGAGGGCATATTCCACCATCTCATTACTGCATACATCATACTCATTGATTGGGTTTGATCCCTCTCCCTCTGAATAAATGCCAGCACATCCGGCATCAATTTCACCGGCACGTCTGCAAGGTACTCGAGTAAAGATTCCTTGGCATGCAGGGCAATCAATGTTTTGCTAGTACGATCTAAGTCCTCATTGATTGATGACAGAAGTTTTTGAATTGGAGAAGAAGGGATGAAAATATGTTGGTCACATGCGTGGTTGGAATCTGATATGGCATTCAGACTTGCACCATCGAAGAGGCTGGCAAGCAGCGCCTTGGCACCGACGGATGTGAAATTATTCCGACGGAGGAATAATATCATCAGATTGGTATTCTTCTTCAGTACTTGAGAGAAGAGGATTGCATCACTGTCATCAAAGTCGTTGTTGTCAAGGTGCAAGTACTCTGCGGGTGGGTTGCCCTCTAGATATTCGGATATCTTGACTGCCCCCGGCGATCCTATATTGTTGTGGCCGAGATAAATATTTCTGACGTCCGACTGTAGGATGACTGAGAGGATTTCTGGATCATTCCCAAGATTACAATGCCTCATTTCAAGGGTGTTTATTCTCTGGTGTGCCTTCAATGCCCTGGAGAGACACAAGGCCGAATTCATATCGTCAATCCGATTGCGAGTAAGGTAGAGTGTGTGCAAACTCGGACTTTTCTCCACCAATTTTGATAGCAATACAACGCCCTCTCTACAAAGGTTGGTGTTGATGAAGTTGACAATGCCTATTGAATTAATGGCTCTTCAATCACAAAGGCTCCTCACTAAGGTGGCAACAGTTTCTTTCCGCATTTCAATGTTTTCGATATGGATGTTATGCATCTGTAAAGTTGCATTCGTGGGAATGCGAGATAATGCAGCTGTCAGTTGCTCCCAATATGGATCAATTGTTGGGTCATGCCAAACTACGGGTTCTGCCTCAGTTGTGTGCTGAACATGATGCAAGTGTAGATTGTAACCGCCTCCATCCTCTGCCCAGCGTGTGTGCTGCTGTATGTGCTGCTTTACATGTTTTAGTCCAATTGCATTCCTTTCCATCCAATCAATCCTATGAGCTGGTTTACGATAGAGATTGATGCCTCCAGGATGGGTTGCAGTCCTTGGGGGATTTTCGCCTAGAGCACATTCGATTTCATCGTCATAATTACCGTTGCGAAAATTGAGCATGAATTGTTTCAGATCCTCCGAGTTCGAGTCACCTTCCTTGCTGCCATTGTCGTCCTCGTCGTCACTTTCATCATATTCTACCCCGCTGTCGCTGTCATCTTCGTCATACTCATCGTGGTCACTCTCATTTTCCTCCTCATCCTCCTCCACTTCATGCTGCCACCAACACTCTCGCGCGCAGGCCTCATTTTCCATTTCTGTGTCTCCAAACATGTCTTCTCCGTCGCTGTCATTTTGATCCAACATCATGGTTGAGATCGATTCGGCTTGGCATTTTTTTTAGCCGCGCGGGTCGGTCGGGTGTCATCGTGCCGGCCGCGCCATAAAAAAAAATTGTTCTGCTTTATTGACCCGCCGCCACGACGATGGGATCCAACGGCTCCCCCGGCCGCCGCGCGTCGGGATCGCCAAAATCGTCTAAATCCCAAGTCCTCGCATGGGAGGAGGACGGCGGGAAAGTCGACGATGGGGCCGCCGCAGCCGGGGGCACGACGCCAGCGGAGCGGGAGCTTGGCGAAGTTGAGTTCAGCAATAGCAAAACCGCCAATAATAAGCATGCCGAGAATGAGGGGAGAAGTGACGCGATGCCCGCCCTTGATGCATCATCGTTCGATTGCGACTCCGATCGCGACTCCGAAGCGCAGCTCGCGTCGAGGACAAAGAAATCGTCCGCTGGTGCCACCATCGCCAAGAAGACGGCGAGAATGGCGGAGGAGGAGGAGGAGGAGGAGGAGGAGGAGGAGGAGGAGGAGACGGGGGGGGCGGAGCGCGCCCGACGACACCATCCGCTGTTCGCGTTCGACGCGGTCAGGGAAGGTTTCGACTGGGGCAGGCCCAAGAGGAGGCTGAAGACGACGTCCCGTTACGATCCGACGGAGTCGGGCGCGTCTCGGTGCAGGGTCGGGCATGGATTCGCCTGTCCGGGGTGCTCCGCGATCTCAACCTACGACTCGACGAGCTGTAAGTTCTGCGGCCTCGAGTGCCGCTACGAGGCGGGGGTGGGCGTGGTGGTGATGCGGGACAGGCGCATCAGCTACGCGCCGTACGACGATGTGGGGCATCGACGAGTCCCGTCGTCGTCGTCGTCGCCGCCGAGGAGGAGGAGAGGGAGGACGGCGAAGGCGAAGGCGAAGGCGAACGATGGAGGGGGGGACGACGATCGCGCCGCCGCCGCGATCGTCGACGACGGCGCCTCGAATCGAAACGACGACGTGGCATCCGACCATCCGCGCGATCCCGACGGTGACTCGGAGGGTATATGCGACGCTCGATCCGGTAACATCTTCGCCACCTTGAAGGCGAGGCTCGTGGCCGCTGACGATGGTCGCGTGGGGGAGGCCGCCGAGGAATGGGCGCGATCCACCATCGCCCTATCCGAGGAAGACGCGTGTGGGACGACGTCGAGCGACGGTCGAAGTTCCGGGGAAGTAGTTGCGCTGGTGGAAAAGGCGTGTCAGGCGCTGCTCTACGCGTCCAGGGTGCGCGGCGCGGCCGAGGCTCGGGAGAGGGAGATTTCCCGACTCGAGGCGGAGAGGGACGATGCCGTCGCGAGGTCGACGAGTCTCGAGCAAACCGTGAGGGAATTGAGGAGTCGGATCGAGATCCTCAAAAGTCGACGACGGCAAGATGACGACTCATTGTAGGAAGAAGGAGGATGAATACCTCCTTGTCGCGTGTCGACGTCACAGCACGTTTATTGGACGACGGAAATCGAAAATCACATCTCACGTTGGGCAAGCAGAATGCACGTGCTTCTTAGTCTACAGTGGCCCTGGATATAAAGATTGGCTTTATAATTTCGACTAACGTTAAGAGGTCTCAATTCATTCACACAGAAGAGAATGGTTATTCGACGATAATTTATTTGTAGAAGCAAAGCGACGACACTAAAGACTTTGGCCCTACCCGCTCCGAGTTAATTACAATTTACACGAACATCCTCTACATGAGACTCAACTTCTTGGCAGCCTCCCTCATCTCGGCGCTGATTTCCACCTTATCACTCGCCTCCACATATTCGGGCAACTCGTCGAAATTCAAATACCTGTAAGTGTCAGCGGCGGTAGAATCGAGCTTCCCTGCGTACTTCATGTATTCCTCGACGGTGGGGAGCTTACCCTCAATGGACGCAACAGCGGCCAGCTCGGCGCTGGCAAGGTACACGTTGGCCCCCTGCCCGAGGCGATTGGGGAAGTTGCGCGTCGACGTCGAGACCACGGTGCACCCCGGATCGACGCGGGCCTGGTTGCCCATGCAGAGCGAGCAGCCCGGCATTTCCATGCGCGCGCCGGCGGTTCCGAAAGTGCTGTAGTAACCCTCGGCGGTGAGCTGCGCGGCGTCCATCTTCGTGGGGGGCGCGACCCACAGCTTCGTGGGGAGCTTGGCCGTCGAGCGGCCTGCGAGCAACTTCCCGGCCGCGCGGAAGTGTCCGATGTTGGTCATGCACGAGCCGATGAACACCTCGTCGATCTTCGCCCCCGCCACCTCGGACAGGAGCGCGCTGGCGTCGGGATCGTTGGGGAGGGCCAGGATCGGCTCCTTGATCTCGTCCATATTGATCTCAATAATCTCGGTATACTCGGCGTTCGCGTCGGCCTCCATCAAGTGCGGATTGGCGAGCCACTCCTCCATTCTCGCGATGCGGCGCTCGATGGTCCGGGCGTCGCCGTACCCCTCGGATATCATCCACTTGAGCATGACGACGTTCGAATTCAGGTACTCGATCACGGGCTCCTTGTTCAGCTTGATGGTGCATCCCGCGGCGCTGCGCTCGGCGCTGGCGTCGCTAAGCTCGAACGCCTGCTCGCACTTTAGGTCGGGCAGGCCCTCGATTTCCAGGACCCGACCCGAGAAGATGTTCTTCTTCCCCTTCTTCTCGACTGTGAGCAATCCGTTTTGGATGGCCGTGTAGGGTATGGCCTGGACGAGATCGCGCAGCGTGATGCCGGGCTGCATCGACCCCGTGAACTTCACGAGGACCGACTCGGGCATGTCCAGGGGGAAGATGCCGGTGGCGGCCGCGAACGCCACCAGTCCGGATCCGGCGGGGAAAGAGATGCCGAGGGGGAAGCGAGTGTGGGAGTCGCCGCCAGTTCCCACCGTGTCGGGCACCAACATGCGATTCAACCAGGAGTGGATGATCCCGTCCCCCGGCCTAAGCGATACGCCGCCGCGCGTCATGATGAAGTCGGGCAGCGTGTGGTGGGTGATGACGTCGACCGGCTTGGGATAGGCGGCGGTGTGGCAGAACGACTGCATGACGAGGTCGGCGCTGAACCCGAGGCACGCCAACCCGCGCAGCTCGTCCCGCGTCATGGGACCGGTGGTGTCCTGACTCCCGACGGTGGTCATGGCCGGCTCGCAGTACTTGCCGGGGGGGATCCCCGCTACGCCGCACGCCTTCCCCACCATCTTCTGCGCCAGCGTGTACCCCTTGGGCTGATCGGTCGGGTCCACGGGCATGGTGAAGATGTCGCTCACGCTGGGATCGCGCCCGAGGGCTGCGCGGGCCTTGGAGGTGAGGCCTCGCCCGATGATGAGGGGGATGCGACCGCCGGCGCGGACCTCGTCCAGTAGGACCGGGGTCTTGAGGTCGAATCTGCCGATGACCTCGTCGCACATGGGATCGACGACCTCGCCGAGCTTGGGGAAGATCTCGATGACGTCGCCCATGTTGAGCCCGTTGACGTCCATCTCGATTGGCAGGGCGCCGGAATCCTCCATGGTGTTGAAGAAGATGGGCGCGATCTTCCCGCCGATGCAAACGCCTCCCGATTTGATGTTGGGGACGTATGGGATGTCCTCGCCCATGAACCACAGGACGCTGTTGGTGGCCGACTTGCGCGACGAGCCAGTCCCCACGACGTCCCCTACGTACGCCAGGGGATATCCCTTCTTCAGCAATTCGTCCATCTGCCCGAGCGGTCCCACCTCTCCGTCGACCTCAGGCTCGATCCCCTCGCGAGCATTCTTGAGCATGGCGAGGGCGTGGAGCGGTATGTCCGGACGACTCCAGGCGTCCTGGGCGGGGGAGAGGTCGTCCGTGTTGGTCTCGCCCGTGACCTTGAAGACCGTGACAGTGATCTTGTCGGGGATGTCCGGCCGAGACGTGTACCACTCGGCGTCGGCCCACGACTCGAGCACGCTCGCGGCGGCCGCCCTGGCCTCCGGGGTGGACTTAGGCGACTTGTGCAAGTCGACGACGTCGTGGAAGGCGTCGAAGACCAGAAGGGTATGCTTGAGCTGGTGCGCCGCCGCGTCCCGGAGGTCGGCGTTCGGACTCGACAGGAGCGTCACGAGCGTCCCGACGTTGTACCCCCCCTGCATCGTCCCTAGGAGCTCCACGGCTCGGACCGCGGATATGAGCGTGGCGGGGACCTCCCCGAGCGCCACCGCGCTCAGGTAACTCGCCTTGACGTACGCCGCCTCGTCGACGCCGGGGGGCACGCGATGGGACAGCAGCTCCACGAGTCTGTCGGCGTCGACGTCGCCGGGGGACGCGGCCTTGATCTCCCCGATCAGCGCGGACGCCTGGGCGGCGTCGAGGGGCTTGGGGGCGATGCCCCCGAGTTTGCCGTTGGCCATGGCCGCGCGCTCGGCGACGTGGGCGTCGTAGGCGGCGAGGAAGGCCGAGTCGAGGGAGGAGGGGGTGGAGTGGAAGGCGGCGGCGATGGCGCGGGAATCGAACTTGAGCCCGTGGCCTATCCATTTGGACGACGACGACGACGACGAGTCGAGTTGGCCGGGTCGAGCCCTACCGCCCAGGGTGGAGAGGGGGCGGGCATGGCGGCCGAGGAGGAAGGCGCAGCGTCCGCCGGAGGCGATTCTCCGCAGCATCATTATTCTTGGATGGTTGAATAAATAATGTTCCGCGAGGCGTCCCACAAACGATTCTTTTGTATTTGCGGTACGATAGTTGCCGACTGGGCGAGCGGGGCGGTGGGGATCTTATGAAGATTTTTTTCTTCGTGTCTGTGATGCGCCTGCCGGCCAGATGCCGGACCTTTTCTCTTGCTTCTTCTCTAGAGGTAGCTTGCTTTCCTTTCCGTTGGGGATGTTGTTTGTAAAAACGACGCCCAGACGGACGGTTGGTTTACTTACTTTTACTTACGTATCTACCATACTTATCTCTTATCTAGAGAGTATCGTACCTATTATCGATTTAGTAAAACACAACTCCGATCCGCATCCATTATTCGACGGCCATGTTTCTCCGATTAGTAGCCCAACCCCTGGCTAGGCGCGTCGCCATCGCATCGCATGCGACGACGGCGGCGGCCAAGAAGGTCCCATTCCGCGCCCTCGCCACCGCCCTCCCCCCGGGCGAGAACGTCGTCGTGCCCCTCATCACCGACTCCCTCGAGTGGACCCTCTCCTCCCCCCCCCCCCTCCATCAATTCACGGAGCCCCCCCTCATCGTCGAGTGCGAGCACCTCGCGCTCAGGCCCGGCGCCGAGGTCGAGGAGGTCCTCGAATTGCAGGGCGAGACGATCACGGACATCGTCGGCAAGGAGGGGTGGGTCGCCAACGATCCGAAGTTGTACGAGGGGTTGATCCCCCAGAATTGCGAGTGGACGGAATTCGTGGACGAGAAGACGGGGGAGTGGGTGTACCTCGATGAGTACGGCCAGCGGGTGGACAAGGCGAAGGCGTGAAACTATTAGATGGTGTTTTGAAATGTCTTGAAGTCGGTGGGGGCCGTGGGTACAGGAGGGGGATGGAGGGGAGGGAGGGGGGGGAGTGACAACGTGATAGGACACCTGGGTATAGGCTCGTATAGGTGCAATTTTGGTCGTAATATTATGGATTAATGCTATTTACAATCAGATGACTGAGTGAGAAATAGCAAGTGTCGGAGAAAGTGAATGCATGGTGGGGTATTGATGATGATAATACTTGAGTTATTAGACGCAAATAACGTTAATAAGTCATTCACTTTTTGTATTTAATCAACAATAACGTCGGAAATACAAGAGAAAATTCCTTCCATTACATTGAAGAAATCCCAGAAGAGTTCGAATGGATAGTTCATGGCAGCTAAGAGCAGGGAGAAACCTGTAGCCAAACTTTTTTCATCGCCATGATATTGCTGTGCTAATAAGAACGTACTAAATTTCTCATTTGACCTCAGTTGACAATTTCCCTCAATTGGGGGAGGTAATATTTTCTTCCAGTTCCACGATGGCCTTACTCTTACCTTGAATAACAAAGTAAAGTAAGTAAACTGTGGTTGCGGGAGGGGTGCAATGGGGGAGGATTTATCTAGCTTTGCAGCTTTTAGATTGTATCTACTCCAACAAATCTGTGAACTCATCTAAGAGTCCCCAGGAAATTCTATGAAAGGCTGGTGCCAACTAATGATGTTACCAAACTCGTAGAATCAAGATTAAAATATTAACCAATTCTACCCCACTAATACCAGACATTTTCCATGCCCCAACTATCTCCGTCATTAGTCAACTCAACAATTCGTTTACTGAGAGGTAAAAGGCACTCGACCGTAGTACGGTCAGCTGCACATAATAGCGGTTAATTAAATATTTGGAGCGAATTATGCTCTTAGTCAAACACATTGTCATCGTCATCACTCGAATAAGCGGCCAGAGTATCCCCATTGAGCTCCAGGAATGCCCGGATCAGACTCTCCTTTGCCTCCAATCGCGAGCGCTCCCTTTGAATCATCGAAGCGAGCTTTTCAACCCGGCCCGTATGCCTTCTCATGTTGAGAATTTCCTGAAAGTCAAGGACTGGATCCATCCCTAGCTCCATAAAATCTTTTGACGCAGACTGTTCGATATCTTCCAATTGTTTCTGGACAATCAACGGTAGCTTCTGTCGCTTCACGGGGAGTTCGAGAGGACCCTCCGCTTGCATTGCCGCCGTTACCGACAGCTCGTTCACTACAGAGAGCAGTTTTGAACGTTTCGACTGGCGAATTGTATTGCAGAGCATTTGCCACGTTTCTACCATCTTCCAGAATTTCGTTTCGTCGTGAATGACGTCCTCGTCGAACGTTGGAAGTGTTTTCACGGCACTCCTAGCATATGGTGGCAGCTCGTTCGACGCCAAGCTTTGGGAATTAATGTATATTGATCTGACCGTTTGGTAATCATCAATAATTTGTCGTGCAATAAAATCTAAGTGGTCATCACTCTCACTTTCCGTCATTGCGTGACAATGATCATCTCGGACCCTAACTTTCGCTATCAGGTAATCATATTCATTGTTAGCACATTCTTCTATCGACAGAATGTCAGCTACTTCGACCGCTCTGCAGATGGCAACGACACGATTGAGCGCGGGCATTTCATTACTGCTCTCTCCGCTCCTTAGTCTGCATCCATACAAGTCATCTGTGTCTATTATCTGCATTATTGTCCCTACTGATGCGAAGCGATTGGTATCACGTGCTCGAAGTGTCGCACAAAATAAGGCGTTCCCCCGCGTTTTATTCATCAGATCCTTTTATTTTAGGCAGACAACAAGAAGAAAAAGATCCAAGATGTGAGAAGATACTGTATGTACTAGGAAAAAGAGAAAAATAATGTCGTTGCTGACCATTGCCATTTTTACATTCCTCGGCTCGATGTTGATGATTGTGTAGTTTTCCCCAGAGTGCGGTATGTGAACAGCCCCCAATGGATACAGCGGCATTCTCTTGACTTTAGTGTAGTTATTGCCACCGTAACACGTGTCGTCGTCGTCTGCAATGGCAGCGTTTGGATGGAACCATCTGATTTCGACGTGTTTCTCAGGTTCGTTCAAGAACCGATCCTTAGCAAGCCATTCGTATGCGGAGTCCAAATCTGAAGAATAAGATCGCTTCGTCGCTGACTCCGAATAATTCGATCGTGCAATGTACAGCGAAAGACCTGTGAGTTGCGACTCGCCTGGTCTTAAAGCAGCGGGGGCATATGCGCTTCGTCTGTTCACGAATGCATCGGTGGACGCGATCGTAACAACAATGAGGTATTTGAGGCACCGCCGCGATGGCATGGGTATATAATCTCTGCTGTGGTGGTGGTTTCGAAGCCACATTGCTTGAGGGTGCATGCTGCGATTTGAGTGCGGGGTCGCCCGGGTTGGTTGGGCGGGGTTTTGCACACTCATAATACACCGTACTGTACGTTTGACCTGAATTTACCATCGGGTCCCTGAAAATCGAGAATTTCGC
>JALLAZ010000310.1:0-11569 GCA_036939755.1 Stephanodiscus triporus
AGAGACCATAGCTGCTAAGCTGTTAAAGGAGGGGGTCTTAGTAAGAAGTGGATTTTTCCTTGTACATACCTACATACTTGCATACTTACTTTAAAATACGTACAAACCTACCTACCTACATGTAAAGTACCTTACGCAGTCTCTACTGGTCTCGCGATACAAGGTCTGCGAGACGATACCATGGAATCGCGAGAAAAATCAGGTACTCGTCTCGCAAGGTCTCGCAGCGAGACTGAACTCTAAAAAAAACACACTCCACACTCGTGCTTCCATGCTGCCCCCGGCGCCGCCCCCCTCCTCACTCTGGTCGCGCGGGCACACATCAGAGAAGGTCACAGAATGCTACAGAGTGCCTCTATGTTTTATCAGTGTATATCTGGACCTCTGGTTGACCTTATTGTCAAAGGTGGTGATTTTTATAGGACAAACGACCCAAGGGTCCATGGTTCGAATTACCGTTTCTTTTTGGGATTCAGCAGCAGAATCCAGAGAAAAACAAAACAAAAATTCTATAGAAAAGGAACAACAACAGTATCTCTGCCATCAATACACAAAAAGGGAGAACATTTATTGAGGGAAATGGACCCAAAACTAAAGGCCAAATTTGGAATGCTATTGAAAGAATGTGAAAATCTGGTTTGTCATTATCACCCTGACGCTTTTGGTGACATCTTTCGTAATGACTTTTGGAGAAATAAGTGGTCATCTAAACATTGGCCCAAGATGAACATATCATGGGAATTCATCGACATCAGCATGAAAGACGTGTTTAATGATTTGAAATGTCATTTGGATTACATGAATGATTATCGGAAGGGATACACTTATTGTGCCATATTTTCTTCTGTTGTTGATGTAAACGGAAAATTAAACAGGCTGACAATAATAATGGCATCTCGTAAAATCTGTGGCCGAGTGATCAAGAGGATCAACAACAGCATAAAAATGAATTGAGAGAAACAAAATCGCGCTCGAAATATCGCTCGAAATCGCCGACCCCTATGGAGGATGGTTCGCTGGGGGGGGGCTCTAGGAGGAGGAGGAGGAGGAGGAGGAGGACGGAGGAGGGCCGCCAAAAATACAAGCGAGTCGCGAAGAATATCGAAGGGGACGATCCCGTCGCGACCGCCCAATGACGATTGCCGCTCCGCGCTGCGGCCCGCATTCTTGATCGCCGCAATTTGGTGCTTTGGGCTGTACTGTCGACTATGGATGTCGCTTTATCAATCGTTACACAGCGCCGAGGACGACGAAACCGTTGGTGGGCATTTTGCAGTGTCCGACAGGAGGAAGGATCTGTTGGCCATCAGGTTGCGGCAATTTCTGGTCAGCGGGGGCGGTTCTTCTTCAGAAAACTTCACCGGGGAGACGACTGACGACGCCGAGGACGGTCGGATTGATGACCTTGCTTCGCCGAAGTCGTCGCATCGCGTCGGAAATGTCACCCTCGAGACACTCGGAAATCCCAACATCGCGAAGCAGGTACGAGCTCTCTTGATTTCTCGGACCGGATATCCCAACCTGGTTTTGAGCGCGTACCTGGAACCGCCCCTTCCCCTGGAGGAATCGAATAATGGCGAATCGTTCATGAAGTTGCGCGTTCACGCTCCGCGGAATCTGACGTACATCTCGTACCCTCCCTATCGAAGTAGTTCATATGATCGAGTTGCGATAATGGCCAAACCAGCCTGCTCTCGAAACGGGGCCCAGTGGATCTTCCCGACGTCGCATCCGAAATCTCTGGACCATCACTTCGAGGGAAACGTTTTCAGGAGGAGTCCGAACTTCGACAAGCGTTGGGAACTGGCCGGCATTGGGAACGATGATGCTGACAACCACACGCGCGTCGAGGGCCACTGCCCCGTCGACGCGGATCCATACTTGCCCTGGATCCATGATGCATTCCCCACCGATGACGGGGGCCACGTCGAATTCGTGATATCCAACAAGCGTCGGTGCAACACAAATCCCAAGAGGTTCGGTCCCGATTTGAAGAACTTGGAGCCGCAGGTCGCGCTGATGCAGCCAGTCCCGGTGAAGAGGATCGGAGAGGGGCGGCCGGAGTTTGGTGTTGCCCTGAGCTCACTGTGGTCTCACACTGCTTATGGACGAGAAGATGCCACCATCGGATCGGATGCCTTTGTTCTTGATGACGATATCTCTTATACCCCCCCGAGATACGCGCTCGCGACGTCGTTGGACGACGCCGACGACGACGCGAGATACACACGTTTCATCTGCAGGTTTCACACTCTGGAAATAGATGACAAGATCGACAGTAGGGAAGATGGACCGAGACTGAGGAAAGTGGTCCTCGGCGAAACGTTAAGCACCTACACTTACAATCCAGAGCATGTAAACTACAGAAAACAAGGGAGTAAACCGATGCTCCTAAACGCGCCCGATCAGATATGGAATTCGGTCTACAATGCACGTTGCCCCGTCCCTCGGGATGTAGTGGACGCACTGCCTGAAATCATTGCATCCGGAAGATCCGTGGTCGATGGCGCGCCCTCACTCTATCTCGATTTGATTCCGATACGGACTCCTGTTCGCAAGGATCGCGAGGGTTTTGGTCTGCCGGGGAAGACCAACGGCTCCTTCGATCCCAAGCGCGCGTGGGGCGACGCTCACGTCCTCCCGCGAATCGAGGCGAGTGGGCGATGGGCAAATATCCCCGTTTGCCGTCCACCGATGGTTGACGAAGGTTCGGTGGTCGATCCGTCTGAACTTGCTATGGCGGCGAGTCGTCCGAACGATGTCGTTACCGCTCAAAAGAAGAAGCATTTCCTCGTGGCGTGCGTTTGGGCTTCGCACTCGTTCGCCACGCGTGGCCAGACCGACGATTCCGACTCCTCGACCGGAGCTCGACTACGCGAGTTTCTGTTTTACCATCTCCAAATCGCGGGCTTCGACCACGTTTACGTCTACGACAATTCGGACGCGACCGCAAGCAACGACACGCTGGCGGCCGTGACGGATTTATTCTCGCGTCGTCTCGTAACTAGGATACCGTGGCCCCACCGCGTGTGCAACAACAACCGTCCGGCGGACGCCAATCCCGGGGAACGGAGCAGTCAGTACGCGGCCGAGAGCTCGTGTCGAGCGCGATACGGCCCGGGCACGACGTGGATGGCTACGTTGGACGTGGACGAATACCTAATAACGACCGGCGAGAGATGGAAAACGTTGCGCCATTGGCTCGAGCATGTTACCAGCGATGAAGACGACACCAAAATCCTCAGCTTTTACCAGACTAGGGCCCTGCCGAACATTGACTTGATGGTTCCGTACGAAGGAGGTCCCGCGTCATTGTGCAAAGTCGACAAAAATATTAGTACACTGAAATCCATGTGTGTAATGAAGGTATGGAATATCAATGCTGAATATGGACTCGATGACCTAGTCGCATAACGAACGCTGACACACCTTGTTGTTATGTTATGCGTGGAAGGACCCAAACAAGAGCTATCTGGCGACCTACAACTCGAGCCAACGACCCATCCAAAGCCAAACTGGGCCTGGAGAGCAAAGAAACAAGTATACCGGCCAGACTTTGTCTTGAACCATTTTGTCCACTACTCACTGGTAACAAGACGCATCTTGGATAAGCCAGAGGATACATCCGATCCGGTACGTGATTTGATCGATGTGTTTTTGCCAAATATCTGGTTGCAATGTCAGACCACTGATATCGTAATTTCCCCCTAGCGATTTATTGAACGAGCTCCCTTTGAGCGGAGAGTTAATGAGTTGACAGAGGTGAGATCTTCATCCGGTACACCATTTTTCTCACACACGTGTGCTCATGTGATTTGTCAAGGGTTTTTTGCTCCATGCTAAAACAACTGGGCCAGAGAAGACATCAGGATGGAATGAATTATGCCATCGTAAAGGCGATGGCATAACAAGAAGCTCTTCTTGTAAAGTAGGAATTCCATCTCATGAAATAATTTTGGGAGAGTACAATTTGTCAGCGGGAGAAGATGGTAACGCCATTTCTGCTGCATTTGAAAGCAACTGCTACCGCCATGGCAGAGTTATGAAGGATTATGTGCCGAGGCTCGAATCCGCCCTCCACGCGTTATACCCAATATAACAGAAGGCAGGTTGCGAAGAAAACAGCCGAGAAGCTGAAAATCATTTTAAGACAATCCAAAGAGGATGATGGTGAAGTTAGATTTTATTCAGGCGTCTCAATGTTCCATACTCTCCTTGCGGAACTATCAACTCTCTTTAACAGAAAATTATATGAATACCCCCCCCCCCCCCCCCCCCCCCCCCCCCCCTTCAGTGGGTGAAGAGACCTAGAAAATCCGGCTCCTCCCGTAACAATGCAGCCAAAACGTTGGAAAAGAAAATGTCCCCACCGTCATCGTCGTCGTCGGTGTCGTCTTCGTCGTCGTCGTCGTAGATCTCTCCGCGGCGCCTCCGATAACCCCCTCCTGCTTCCCGATCTTGTCCGCCCAGATGCCTACGCAATCCCATCATCATGAGCATGTCGGCGACGTACTGCATGTCCCTGTTGGTCCTGTCATTCCTATCGCGCTGACGTATCTCGTACAGCTCCTGCATCGACTTATCCCTCGACTTGATGTCAGCGCCGTTCCTGCCCGAGTGGGCGTAGAAGCAATCCCTCCCGAAGGGACAGCTCCCCAACTTCCCGAACTCGAAATTCTTGCACGGTACCGACGAGCACCGGACCCTGTAATCGCGAAGCACGCGCTCCTTCTCGTCGACGCTCGTCGGCAAGTACGACGACGGCACGACGTAATCGCTCGACCTCCTGCACGTGGGACAGACCCTGCGAGACGATACGTCGCTCGACCCCTCCTTCCTCCACTCCATGAGGCAGGGGTAACAGAACGAATGATCGCAGCACGAAAGGACGCCGTAGGATCGGGGAGGCTCGAGGCATATCCCGCACACCCGCGCTTGGTCGTCGTCGTCGTCGTCCTCCTCCTCCCCGTACCCGCCCTTCGTTCCGCCGCCGCACTCGTCGGCGGCGGATCGACGGTGTCGCAACTCGCATCGGTCGCCGTATCGACACGTCCCCGACGCGAAGTGCGGACACGGGATGGTCCTCAGGACCTCCTCGCGCGATAGCGATCCCGAGGCGTCGACGTGCGAGAATCGACACGACTCGCCGTTGCGACAGCGACCGCTCTGGAAGAAGAAACGACAGAATGGTCGAGCGGGGGGAGGACGCGGGGAGGAGGAGGAGGAGGAGGAGGAGGAGGCTGATGGGGACGCGAGACTGTGGCGGCCGGAGCCGCCGTTGCCAACGTCCTTTTCGTTCGTCGTCGTCATGATGGGTGTAAGTGTCGACTTTGTCGAGGTCGCCTGCTCTCGCGGAGAGTCGGCGTTTCGGACGCCGCGCCGTCCCACGGAGGTTTATTGCTGTCCGAGGCGAGGGCCGCCCAACCAATTCCCTCGAATCCGTTGTTGTTGGGAGGAATCTACCAATGGCATAGAGAGAGAGAGAGAGAGAGTATTGCACTCACATATAATAATATATCGTTGCCCTTGTGAAGAAAGGACACCTTTGTTCTCTCTCTCTTCGTTCTCTCACACACAAAAGAGTGGCGAAAGATCGCGCGCAGCCTCAAGCTTCGTCGAACACTGCGGGATTGCTTTTTCCTTTTTTTCGTTCCCAGACACGCGAGAGGTCACTCCAAGGTTCTCTCCAATATTCCAAAGAAAGAGGGCGCGAGTCCCCCAAAAGACGAGAAACACAAGAACGAACGATCCGAAAATTCTTTCTCAAAAATTCAAATCTCGGAAAAAGGCTGTATGTAGGAACAGGAATCGTAAGTATGTACGCCAAACATGTGAACGATCGTTCAGAAATTCGATCGTTCGGCTCCCCCGAAAACCGAAAACAAAACTTCGTCCGAAAAGGCAACGCAGGACCCAAGACCCACCAGGTTCGGGCTGGCTGGGGGCGGGGGGATCATCATGGCCGGCGGTGCGGTGCGACCAATATTATTTAATACAACAACAACAACGCACGCTACGAGATACTCATTCACTTTTGCCGAAAAGCGAATTATATAATAATATTATATATACTACAACGTAAAGGAGGACGAACGACCCCACGATGTACGGCGGCGAATCCCCCCAGGACGCGTCGGCGTCGCGCAATCGTCGTCATCATCGTCGGGGCGGCGGGGGGGGCAAGGCGGTCGTCGGGGGCGGGACGTCGGGAACCATCCTCGAGGCGGCGTTCGTCGATCCGGCGTACTCCTGGCCGCCCGCGGAGGGACAGGGGAAGAACGCCATCGAGCTGCAGGCTTCCACGGCCCTGATGAGACACGCCGATCCGAACGATGCCGAATTATTCGACCGCGGGGGTGGGGGTGGGGACGACGACGACGACGACGACGAGGTCGTGAGCCTGACCCCGAGCATGATGAGCAGCGACGACGACGAGAACGAGTACAACAACAAGCACGGGGGGAGGCCTAAATTCCGACTCAGGGAGGTCGCGGGCGTCGAGAGGGTGAGCACGACGAGGGGGAAACTCTGCTGCCGTCGCAGCGTGGTCGAGGAGGTGTACGCCACCACCGAGGTACGCGTCGACGAGGACGGCGTGCCGATATCGGACGCCGAGGCCACGGAGCGGCAGCGGAAGTACAACGAGATGCGCAAGCGCGACGCGGCGGGGAGGGCGCGCAGGAGGGAGGAGCGGAGGAGGCGAGTGCTCGACAAGAAGAGGCGAAGGAGGAGGGAACGTCGCGCCGCGGAGAGGTACAGGAGGGTGCCCGAGGGCATACTGATATACCGCCTCGACACGAGCGACGCCACCATAACCCTCGTGTCCGGACCGTCGAGCAACACCGACGTCGACGGACTGCTCAGGAGGATGGAGGTGGTACGCGCGCGTCCGGGGGGGGACAGGTCCCGCAGGGGCATCGTGCTGACGGGGTCCGACGGCGTGCAGAGGACGCTCGTGGCGTGCGAGCAGCGCACGGCCATCGCGTGGCTGGAATCCATCGACATGATGCTCGCCGCGGGCGGACGGGGCAAGTCGTCGATGTCTTTGGTCGGGGGGGGAGGAGGAGGAGGGGGGGGGGACAAGACGACGTCGGCGTGGGCGAGGGGGGCGGAATCGAGACTCAGTCGAGCGGAACGGGAGGAGATCGAGGAGCGGTACGTGAACCTCGCGGCTTACTCGAACAACCTGATCAGGGCCGGCGCCATCCCCGGGGGGAACGGCGGCAAGTCGGGGGGGGGGAAATCGGGCAGGGGCAACGCCGTCTCCGGGGGGGCCGGGGGGATATATTACACCGTCGCCCAGGTCCGCGAGGAGGGGGAGGAGTACGACGAGGAGACGCTCGAGTCCATCGCGAAGCGACGGGCGGTCATCAAGGACTCGTGGGATTTCTTCCGCATGGTGTGCTCCCTCCTGCGGGACAGGCGGAAGTACGACGAGGTCTTTCGTAGGATGCAGCTCGATCCGGTGTACCCGTACCTCAACAGCATGACCGGGCTGAACGATCCGGGAGACGACGTGGCGATGGGGGGGAACGTCGGCGCCGACAAGCCGCTTTCGCAGGCCCACAGGCCCGAGTACGACGATATGACGAGCGCGGCGATCGCGCGGGATCTGGTCCGGAGGGCCGAGGTGGCGCTGCCGTCGCTCGTGGAGATATGCAAGGCCCTCGCCGGCAGCCTCGGGATGGAGGAGGTGGGGGTGGGTCCGGTGAAGGACGCCGGATCCGCACTGCGCAAGGCGGAGAAGAAGTACGAGGGGGACGTCCTCAAGGTCACCGACTACTGCCGGTCGCTGCTCGTGGTCAAGGACTTTCCCACCCTCCTCGCGCTCTTGGAGCTCGCGCGGGATTCCTTCGGCCCGCTCATCCGGCGCGTCAAGCTCTCGACGTTGAAGACCGACAGGGCGCCGAAGCCGGGGGGGTACCGCGATTGCATCATCAACCTCGAATTGAAGGATCACGTTTGCGAGATCAGCATACACCTGTGGCCTATGTGGGTTGTGTGCGGCGTCGACGGATTCCGACATTACCGTCACTGTCTCGAGTATTCCACCGACACGTTCGGCGACCCCTTCGAGGCATTGGCGGGACTCGACCGCAAGACCGTGGCGGAGTTGATCGTGATGGCCGAGGAGGCCGTGGCCGACATGCCCCTCGAGACCCTCGAATGGTACCACGAGAAGTTCATACTTGATTACTTCGCCGAGGTGGGGCTGTTCCTTGCCCACGGCCTGCACGAGTGGGCCGAGACGACGCTTCGCACGCTGATCAAACTCCGGTGTCAGTCGCCCGACATCGGCCCGGACCACCACGAGACCGTGACACTGTACCGGTACCTCGAGCAGACTTTGCGCGCGCAGAAGAAGAACAGCGAGGCCGAGGACGTCGCCGGGAAGATATTCAAGCACAAGCAGCAGAAGAGGACGGAGAAGGCCGAGGCGGAGAGGTCGCTGTGGGAACAGTGGATACTGGAGCCATTCGAGAGCATAATCGACCCGAATAAGAAAGACAGGGAGGAGGAGGAGAGGATAAAGAAGGAGGTCCGCGCGAGTAAGAAGGCCTGGAGGAAGATCCGGGAGGAGAGGTTCAAGTTCTTGGACGGTGCCGATTAGAGTTTGGATTTATTTGGGGTGGGGTAGATGTGTGTATTGTTCGCCCTGTTTGGGGTGTGTGTGTGTAGACATGGTGCGGTTGATGAATGAGCGCAAGATGGATGATAGACTCGTAAA
The DNA here is from genome assembly GCA_036939755.1 of Stephanodiscus triporus. Taxonomy (NCBI): domain Eukaryota; phylum Bacillariophyta; class Thalassiosirophyceae; order Thalassiosirales; family Thalassiosiraceae; genus Stephanodiscus; species Stephanodiscus triporus. The sequence continues at coordinate 8,729 of JALLAZ010000310.1, forward strand.
ATTAACTTTATGATCAGCTGATTTACACTTGCCATGGCAGTTATCATTATTTGTCACGAAATCCACCACAAAGTTCCAGTTCCATTCGATGGAGACGGTATTATTTCGATTGTGACAAAAAACCGAAATACTGTTTGAATTGCGCTACAATTCCCACATGATGATTATCCGATGCTCCACATTCCATCCATCCGGGACAACGATACCCCCAGAAAAACGAACATTCTTCCCCCACCCCCCCCCCTCCCCTCAGACGTTCATCACCTTTTTGCTCGGGTGGACGTCCGGTCTCTTCCTCTGCGCGTAGCTCATCAGCCTCTTCACGCTCGTCAGATACTTCCTGTTAACCTCGCTGTTCATCATGTGCGCGACGTTCGAGCTCTCGATCTTCGCCCGTCCCGACCGCGCGTGTATCCCCACCATCGTGACACCGATGGGCCACGCAGCCCTGCCGATGGCCACGTCCATGTACGCGTCGTGCGCCCTGACGAATTCCCCCATCTCGCAGTGCACGACGATGTCGAAGAGGTGCGACTGCAATCCCTCCTCGAGTTCCCGTCGCTTGCACAGCTGGAAGAGCGGGCGGATGTAATCCTTGCACTGCTTGAGGGTCTTCGTCTCGTTCTTGCCGGAGGCCGTGCGCTTGATCGAGTCCGGTCGACGGGATAGGTCCTCCTCCCACTGCCTGAGCAGTGACTTGAAGTAACGGTATATCCGCTTCGGCCTGTCGTTGAGCTCCTCCTCGGTCAGAGGGACGACGGATGTCGCGGCGGAGGAGGCGGCTACGACCGCGCCGTCGCGACGAATCCCGTCGACGCCGTCGCCACCCCCGACCTTCCCGTCCCCCCCGACGACGACATCGACACCACCACCGCCCTGCTGCTCGTTGTCGTCCTCCCTCTCGAGGAAGACGTTGCGAGTCCTGCTCGTCCTGTCCAACAAAAACTCGTCCCTCTCGCATTCACCCAACGCATCGTTTTCACGTCCGATCATAGCGATCGACAATCGTTTTAGTCTAGAATTTTCGTCCTCGCCGAACAGTCGTACCGGCAATCCGAATCGTCGTAATGCGTTCGTCGCATCCGCGGGAGGGAGTTGTATATTGTCATCGACAGTCGAAGAAGAAGAAGCGTTGTCGCGTGACGACGATCCTGATCCCCCCCCCCCTCCGCGATCGTCGCAGTCTTCGTTGTTTTTGCCGATCGACGACGACGACGACGACGACGATGCCACCGCGGCCCCCGACGACGACGACGACGACGACGACGCGCGACCGCCGGCCTCGACAGTCCCATCGATCGATCCACCCCTCCCCATCCCCGCACCACCCCTCGACGACGACGGATCGTACCTCCTTGTGATCATCGTCGTTAGATCCTCCTCCTCCTCCTCGCCATCGTCGTCGTCGTCGTCATCGTCATCGTGGTTTCCGCGACGCCTCCTCTTCTTATTTTTCTTCTTCCGGCGCGATTCTTCCTCCTCCTCCCCCTCCCGTCGTCGCGACGACTCCTCCTTCCCCTTCTTCGTCCCCTCCCATCTCCTCTCGTCCTCCTCCTCCTCGAGACGCCGTCGTCGTTCGGACGCTGTGAGATACCTCCTCGTCGAAGATACCTCTCCGCCGGAGTTGTCGTTGTCTTTGGCGGCGGCGATGGCCTTGCGCTTTCGTTCCAATTCGGCCTTGAGCAGGTCCATGATTAAAATTAATGAGGTCAGTTGTGCGGGAGTGTGTGGGCGACAACACACAGAGAAGAGAGAAGAAGAGAGGAATCGGATGAACTAAATAATAACTGTCCAATTATTCGTATTATTTTGGCAAAATATACTGTACGTCGGAGTCGTGGGCGTGGCGTGGGCTATCTTCTATCGTACGATAAATACTTCCCCCGCCCGGCCGGCGGCGGGCGTCAACAAAAAACAAAAATGACTACTCCTAGAAAAATGACAGAACTTTTTGACTCCACAAAAAGAACCAGAACCCGTATAATAACGAGGAAGGAGGGAAAAGACGACACCACGACGAAAACTGGGGAGGCCGATCCACCCCACCGCCCGGCTTGCATTTAACTACCAATTGGTACTATCTCATCATAAAAACTGCCCCGCGTTTCGTTTAGTGACGATGATGCGAAACCCCATCAACGCGTTCAGAACCGCCCTGACGACGACGACGACGACGACGACGACGACGTCGACTGTCCCTCGACGACGCGCCGTCGTCGTCGTCGTCGCCGCCGTCCGACGGGACGACGCGGTCGCCGTCGCCACGAGTAGGGGATTTTCGACAACCGCCTCCCACAATCGCGACGACGACGATCGTGCGACGAAGGCCAAGAAGAACGCCTTCGGGGGGAGTTTCGACCATCGCGATCCGCTCCTATTCTCCCACTTGCTCACCCCCGAGGAAATCGCGGTTCGCGAATCGTCGTCGACGTTCTGTCGGACGGAACTCCAACCCAAGATACTCCTGGCCAATCGTCACGAAGTACACTTCGACAGGGACGACATGAAGAAGATGGGAGGCATGGGATTGCTCGGACCGACGTTGCCGGAAATGTACGGCGGATCGAACTTGGGATACGTCTCGTACGGGCTGATTACGACGGAGGTCGAGAGGGTCGATTCGAGCTATCGCAGCGCCATGAGCGTGCAGAGCAGTCTCGTCATGCATCCGATATACGCCTTCGGGAACGAGAGTTTGAGGAGGAGGTATTTGCCGGAATTGGCGAGGGGGGACATGATCGGATGCTTCGGACTTACGGTGGGTTAGCCTTTGTCGTTTTTCGTCTTCTCCTTTTTTTTTTTTCATTGCGTCCCTCCCTCCCCTAACGAACGATCGAACCA
>JALLAZ010000311.1:0-21531 GCA_036939755.1 Stephanodiscus triporus
CAATAGGGGTATGACATATCAAACTGATGGGAAAGACTTAATTAAGACGATGTGAACTCAGTGGGGTGGCTAAACTAGTAAAATAACATAGTAACAATTGATTTCTATTAAGCATTGATTATGCAAAAGTAGCCTATAAAAACTCGTAATCGGTCACAAAGAAAACTCTTAAAACATCACAAATTAAGAGTTTTTGTCCCACATTGTCATGTACCACACCTCATGCAAAGCCCCAAAATGCCGCCATCGGGCAAGTGCTCGTGCCGTATTGGCCCGGCGGATGCCATGGTCATCGTCGTCATCCGTATCATACTTTTTTACTAGCTAAAAAGTGAAAATTTTGTGCCCCAAAACGGACTCTCTACTCAGCTCATTGATGCAACCAGCTTAGTTTAAATGTGAAATAGCAAAATTAAAGCTGACAAGCTCAGCTAAATTTTGATGTCTTCAGCTAGGTGAGCAGATGGATATTCGAAAAGTTACTAATCTCCAATGGAGCTAAAAAAACTATGCGCATATCTGTGCCTGTGGGGGGATAGGCATCGTGGGGTAATACAAATACCCCGTCTTCCGCCATGCGTTGCGGATTGTCTCCACGCTCACATTTTTCTGGGCATAGACAATCCACTCCGACAGCTGGTGATGAGTAGTCGCGGGGATTGGTTTGTCGGGATCCTGTCCCAACATCCATGCAGTATAATCGTCGCGCATCTTTGCCTTGAAGGCCTTGTTGTAGCCAACATTGTTGGACTGAATGAGGCCCATGCAGCAGGCGGCGATAAACTCGACTTGCATGCTGAGAGCTTGGATGGCGTCGACGACCGGCGCCATCATGTTGACCTTAAACTGGTCCAGGAGCAAGAACGGAACAATTTCCAGCGGCAACTTGGCAGCCCACAGCGCAAGGACAAGGTTCACCCAATCGAGCATTATCTGCTCGGTGAACCAAGCCTTTTTGTTCACACAATAGATTGTGCTGTCGGGGAGGGTCGCAAGCTCCTTCTTCGCAATCCTCCCGGTTGGCAAACCTACAATGCCAAAAGCATTTTGGATACAAACATCAACTTATCCTTGAAGACGATCATCGACGGGAGCTGATGCCTGGACGCCGTGATCGTCACCGCAACGGTGATGCACTTTGAGTCACCAACCGACGTGTGCCACATTGATCATGCGCTTTCCGATGGCATCTATCATCCCCTTTGCCATCATGGCGTGCCACATGGGGGTCTGATCCATGTTTGCAGTGAAATCGGGTGAACGATTCATGGCGTTCACAATGGGTCGGATCACATCGAGATATCCGAGGGCCTCCTGCATCGCCTCTTCAGGTGGGCGCTGCGCAGCAAGAGTTGACATGCGGTGCCCCAGGTTGTTTCTCGCCATAACACAAGAAACAGCCATCTTTTTTGCAGCAAGACTCTTTTCAGCAAACGCAGGACTCAACTGACTTGCCTTTCTCACAAGGCAAAGACGAGGCACAGGGAGTCCCTTCAGGCGCCACTCATCAACGAATTTTACAAGTTCCTCCTCAACCCCACCCAGGAGATCCGTAGGGCCTTTGTGCAACTGCAAACTGTTCCTCCCACTGTCCCCAGCAGCTGTGAGGGCAGCAGCGTGAGCCCACCACCTTGACACCTGAGAAGGACACACTTGTAAGACCACAGAGTCTTCGTTCTGGTTGAGATTGTCCGTCGTCATCAACATGTCCACAGCAGAGAGAATCTGGAGCTTCTCGTCTGCAGGATAGCTCTTGCGATGCTAGAGAACACTATCCATTCATTCGGCAAGGCACGCACGGCTGGTTCCACCAGGATTGTAGAGCTTCGTCTTCATTTGACCTTGTGAGAGGAGATCAATGAGTTGCTTGCACAAACACAAACGAGTTGTGTCACCAGAGTGGACCGCGTAGGGACTAACGGGAGGACCTGGTACATCATTGAGCGGCAACAAATGAAAATGAGTGCCCCCCCAAAATTAGTTCGGAGAAGCCACGTAGGAATACTACAACTAAACTATTTTGATAAGTTAGATACTTGGAGCGAGAAAGAAGGGACATTTTCATTCCTTAGAGACAGCGTTATCCTCTACGGTAGTTCCCCTCTTCTCGACCGACCAGACAAGAGCAAGCAAACCTCTCAGCCATCGAACTCTAGTGAGTAAGAGCACAACCCTCGAGGTGGATTTCCTTAAGACATTCCGACGTACGACCATGAATGAAAGTATCAACGAAGACGGCGAATCGGCTCCGGCGTCAGATTTCGCAGCAGCGAAGACGGGTCCTGCCATGGCTCTTGCTACCGACACAACAGAAGAACGAATGATATCCTACCGACAGCACATGATAGACGTCTCCAAGCTTACCTACCCAATCATCCTGTCGGAAATATTCCAAAACACCCTACCGGTCGTTGTGAGTGTGACTATGGATGGTCGGTCATTTTTTGCGACGACGGCTTCGTTGGGCTATTATTTATTGGTCATGACGTCCCTCAGTTTTGTTTTTTCCCCCTTCTTCTTCGCTCCAAACAGGACATTGGATTCGTGGGCCAATTGGGTAAAAACGAATTGGCAAGTGCCGCCCTCGCGACGGTGTGGTTCAATCTATGGAACGCGACCATGATCGGCTTCATGACCGCCACCGACACATTGCTTTCCCAGTCCTACGGGGCAAATCGGTTGGATAATTTCTCCGCGTGGACTGCTAACTCCCTCGTGATAATCGTACCGGTGACCGCCGTCGTTTCCGGGGCCGTCGCCCTCTGCGGACCGTGCATGAAACTCTTCGGTCAGGATCCCGACCTCGCGGACGAGGCGTCGAAATTCTCGTACAGGTTAATACCCGGACTATTTCCGTATTACCTGTTCAAGATCCAGACGAAGTACCTGCAATCGCAGAATCGAGTCGCGCCCGGGGCTTGGATCGGATTATTCGCCAACGGGTTCAATGCGTTATTCAATTGGTTCCTGATATACGGAGTGGGATGGGGCCTCATGGGCGCTCCGTGGGCGACGTCGTTGACCCGGCTCGTGGAGTTCCTGCTCATTTCTCTGTACATGTGCGCCAACAGGCGGTCGTTGAAAGATACCTGGCCGATATTCTCCAGAGAAAACTTGCGTCATTCTGTACTCAAACCGTTCTGGAAGTTGGCCATCTCAGGAGCGCTTAGCTTCGCGGCAGAGACATGGTCGTTTGAGGTAACGACGATATTGGCGGGTCTATTGGGAACCGTACCCTTGGATGCACACACCATCACATTGACATTCGCTACCTTCATCTATCTTAGCTTTCCGTACGCAGTCGGCATGGCGGCATCGATTAGAGTCGGCCAACTCATCGGCGATCAAAAGCCATCCGATGCCAAGCGATCGGCGCATACTTCACACTTTCTCGGTTGCATTATACAGTTGATATTGATTGCGATTATATGGCCATGCGGGGATATCATTGGCAAGATATTCAGTAGCAACGAAGATGTACAGCAACTTGTATCGCAGCTGATACCCATATCATGCATTTTCATGATGGGTGATTCTATCCAGTCAATCAATTCCGGTGGTGAGTTCATCTACGTTTTATTTATGCATCAGATACATTATATTCGGTTGCTTAATCGATGTTCCTGGAAATTGGTTTAATAATATCTAGTGTTGAGGGGACTGGGCAGACAAAAATTGGTTTTTTGGCTCGCCATACTGGGCTTTTGGATTCTAGGGGTGCCTCTTGGAGCTATTTTGACATTTGTTGTTGATTTAGGCATTTTCGGCATTTGGTGGGGTTTTGCGATTGGCATTTATATGACGAGTATTATTGGAATTTGGTTCTTGCGCCGGGTGGACTGGGACCACGAGGCCAAGAGAACGATAAAGAGATTGTCTTCCGTTATGAGTACACGGCCAGTCTTAGAGTCTAGCCTTACTCCAGGGGGAGGGAGTGATAACGAGCCGAAAGTGTAGATACAATCTATACCAAAGATCCCCAGCGATAGTGGCCGTTCCAGTGCACCTACCTGAAAAGACGCCCGCCACGCAATCTAAGAGAATACTTTCGTTCAGGCCAACAGTAATAGTGCATCCCGTAGAGAAACTGGCAAGCAACAACGAAGAAAAGTCAAGATTGTACCTCAGCAAGAAAGATATGGACGAAATTTATATCAAAAACAGGGCCATCCAGTTGTCATCCAAAAAGACACACACTTCCTTCGAATATTGCACGGTCGGACTATCGTACATGCTGACCCCGCTCTTAGCGGTACCGAACTCTTCTTATTCCCGACGCAAGTGAGTAACACGTTAATCATTAGAAGAACTGTACTCAAGTACCACGGGAAGCTGAATGTCAACCCCAACATGTCCAACGAAGAAAAACTCTTATCTTTGGCATTAGTGAGCGCAAAGCTGAGTCATTGGTCATCGCTCGTCGCTGCAAGTGTATGGATGCGACCCTTCAAAGAAGAGGCAAAGAATCACACGGGATAATGAAGATGACAAGATAAAGAAGTAAAGGCGAACGAGTAAATACATGCTCTCTAGACCTGTAACGTTTTATAACGAAGATGAACAAACAACCTCAACGATGAAAGAGAGAGCTTACTTTTCGCCAAAGAAGAGGTGACGTGGTTCAAATTTTAAAACCCTACCCCTAACCCTAACTTTTTTGGAGATTTTTTCACACTGGGAATGAAGCACGGCAGACTCTTCGTCACTTGTCAAAGTGCCAAGAACATACGAGGGAGGATCAATGATTTGAATGAGAGTCTTACGCAACATCTCGTATTCAAGCTTAATAGTACCGAACGAACGAGCCGAACTGGGCAGCAGGTTGGACATGGCTTAAGTTTTGGCGACGAAGTACTTTCCTTTGACCTGTCACCGTCGGCTCCAGAAGACTTAGAATTAGTCGTCGAACTCCGTGATGACACCTCGAACGAGAGTGTCAGTAGTGCAAAATATTGCATTGTCGACGTTCTGAAACCTAGTGAAGAGACTTTTCGTACGCTGGAAATGCAGCCAACGTCCTTGGGCGGGACCAGGGACGATTTGGAGGCGATTGTGCGATCTTACATCAGGTCAGATGACAAAATGACAAAGTCCACTCTTAGTATTAATTTTGAATTTGTCGAGGCTAAGATTGGAGTGATAAAGCTACGTCCTTGTACACAGGACTGGAGCAAGGACACACACGCCGTAATTTCAACTATCGATGGCCAGTCTAGAAACCTAGACAGAAATAAAGGTGGGCAGGGCTCAGGGTTTTGGATTAATGGTGAAAATTGGTTCGGTGATTTTACTGTACAAATTTACACAGGGAGTGAATGCATTGGTTGCGGGAAGCTGAGCATACTGAGCTGTTTGGGCGGAAAAAATGAGATTCAGAATGCAACTTCGAGCATTCCAATGAAGGCTGGTGATGACATTCAACAAGCTCAAGATTTTGCCATTGACCACTGGTTTTTGGAAGCGGGGTGTGTTCGGATTCGCGAAATCACTGCCTCGGATCTTCGTGATGTATCCATTGACTCGACGGGTCCTGTAAACCCACGTATCATTATTATGTCCCACGGAAAGTATAACTCCACGAGAATAATGACGAATGCAGCAGTCCACAATGGATCCAATTTTTGCTGGAATGATGATATTCGTTTACCAATTGTAGACGAGTTCACTCTAACCATCGGTTTATCTGAAGATCAGGAGACAATTGGATCAGCGGAGATAAGCCTTCTCCAACTCTTCAAAACAGGACAACTTCTTGGCATCAGCCTCAACTTAAGGCAACTGACAGAGGTAGGTGCGGGTTTGAATGTTATATCCACACATGAAGTCCTTACCGTCTTATTTTCGTGGATGAATGTACCATTATAGCTCGGAGAGACGCTGGAGAGCGGACGAGTTCAACTGTCCCTCTCATTTGATGGGCCTCTTGGTGTGGCGTTTCCTCAAGATCAGCCGACAATGACATCTTTTGTCATAGGTCAGAGCGATGACATCACGCTAAAGAAGGAGGATGCTTCCATTAATGTTGAAGAGGAGACTTTTACGGAAGAGGCAATTCAAAAAGCATTTGCCCTATTCGACCTGGATAAGAATGGTTACATCGGCGTTGCTGAACTGAAGCATATCCTCATCATGATGGGAGAAGTTGTGTCGGACGAAGAACTCGACATGATGATCTCTATGCTCGACCTCAACGGCGATGGCCAAGTCAGCTTTCGAGTGAGGTGTCACGAGCGATTCGAGTACATTTGTTGGCTGATATAAATACATTCTCACACATCTCTTTCCTTATTAATGATTCTATCCTTAAGGCGTTCAAAGCGATGGTAGAGTGCCCAGATCCTGCAAACGAAAACTTTTTGGAGAAACAGATTTACTCCCCGGTTCAAACACATGAATCGCCCGCTATGAAGCAGAGAACGGAGATAAAGCGTGAGGCATTTTCTCGCATTGTTCATACCTCTAGGATGGACATGGATTTTTTGGTAAAAGCTGTCAGGGAGAGGTCATCTGCGAAGAAAAATACTGTCGCGCAATTTGCTATCAGCTATCAAGAATTGTGCGATCTTCTTCCAACCGCGCTGGGTTGTCGTGAGGCCTTTGATCTGCTGCGTGATGGTGATTGTCCAACAATTGATAGTCGTGTTTTGATAATGACCTTAGCTAACTTCATTCCTGCATTTGGATTGGAGGAAAAGTGCAAGCTCGCCTTTGACATGTATGACGTCGAACGAACAGGATATCTGTCGATAAATGAAATTGAAGCTATGATGCTGAGCACAAACACAGCGACTAAAGATCTTGTGAAGAAGCGCGCAGAGACGTTCATGAACTGCGCTGACACTGACCGGTCTGGCGGTATCACCATAGACCAACTCATAGTGGCAGCCGAGAAGCTTCCGACCTTGTTGTTTCCGCCGCATTCAAAGAAATAGATTTCCGGTATTGATCTCTATGCGTAGCCTGAATACGTCGAGATGATCACCATTTCTCTTCCCTGTATGTAAGGGTCAAACAGTGCCTTCGTGTGTCAAATGGCAGGTTCACTCGCAAAAAACAGATATACATTTCAAATACTAGTCGTCAAGTGAGGTCAAATGCTCACACTGGGATGGTTCATAAAAAAACTGTTAACCACAGCGTTTATCACGAGCGGCATCCTGTCGACTTGCAGGGCCAGGGACGATGCCTCGACGTACATCCGCACACCCGCTATTTATTTCCTGACCAATCCTTCCCAGAAACAGTGGAAGAAGAAGACGAAGCAGCAGCCGCAGCAGCAGCCGCGGCGCGATCCTCCTCTAAATCTCTCACCAACCTCCTCGCGTCCACCCGCCTCTTCGCCCTCTCTTTCGCATTCTGTTCCTCCATCCGACACCTCAAGTCGACCAGGTATCCCTCCTCGTACTCAGACGCCGCCTCCCGCACCACGTTCCAGAATTCGTCCACCCCCTCCCCCGTGGCCGCCGACACCCCCACCTTGTGCAGGTGATTGTAAAATTCGTCCAACACGAGACTCAGGCTCCTTGTCAGCGACGAGTAGTACCCCGATCCGCCCCCGCCCCCGGCCATCTCGTCCGAGTACCCGCCGCCGCCTCCGTCCGACGACGACGTCGCGTCGTCGAGCGCCTCCTGGAACGACTCGTAATCGTCCATCCACTCCTTGATGAATTCGCAACCGACGACGTCGATCTTGTTCAATACCACGACCATGGGTAGTCGGGCGCGATAGAGCATGCTGCATGCGTACAGCATGTTCGACATGAACGTGTGCACCGACGCCGCGCATCGGGGGGTGTCGATCACGAACGCGAGGACCGTGGGGAAGGTCGTCGCGAGGGCAGACGTAACGATCGTTCCGGAGGCCGACCACGTGAACGCCTCGATCTGGCCGGGGGTGTCGATGAGGATGTAATCCAGCGGGGACGGGACGACGGCGTTTGGGTGGGGTGGAGGGGAAGAAGAAAAGAAAGAAGAAGAAGAAGAAGAAGGGGCCGACGACGACGACGACGACGAGGAGGAGGAGGACGGCGGTCTCGACGACTGCGCGCCGGCCGTCGTCGAGTCGTCCTCCGCTGCCTCGACGTCCGCCGCCGTACTACTCGACGACAGAGACGACTTGCCGAAGGCGCGACGTTCCAGTATGCACATGACCTGATCGAATTTCGTCGCGAATAGGTTCAGGCACGTCAGTATGGCGCCGTTCGGCCCGAGCTTGTGCTGTCTCATGACCTCGACGTAATCGACGGTATCCCGTATGTCGATGCTCGACGAGAACGGCACGTACTTCGCGGCCGGGTCGAGGTTGATGGCGTACCCCACGGATCGGGATGATGCCGACGATGCCCCCGCTGTCGATGACGGCTTATCATTGTCGTCCTCGTCCTCGTCCTCGTCATCCTTCTTCGCATCCGTCGACTCCTCAATCTTGGCACTGTCATCGGGAGGTACTTTTACCTGCGGTGAATTGTTGAGTGATACGCGACAAAAGTAATAATACAGGATGTCAGGCAATGAAATATGAAAGATGCGTAGATATCCAAAGGGGAATGCAAAGACATATTTCTATCAAGGCATATAAATCACGAACACAAAATCTTGGCGCGAATATTACAAGAGGGGTTCTTACACCGTCGCCGCCGCCGCCGCCGGAACGCGCCCTCAAATTCAAAGACCTCTGCAGCTGCGCCATGAGAGTCGTCTTCCCGCTGCCCGCCATTCCCACCACGATGACGCATATCGGATCGTTCGTCGTCTTCTCGTTTGACAACGGCGACGACGACGATGACGACGACGACGACGACGATGCCTCGGCGCGGCGTTTCAATATCGGGATCTTGTCCATCATCCCCGCCATCCCATCATCATCATCTTCGTGACATGATGTAGCCACTGCTGCCGCCGACGACGACGTCGCGTCGACCGTGGAGGCGGACTTTAAGTCCTCCATCGAGACTTGGAATGGCGTCGTCTCTAAAATTATGAACACGTATCGTATGGTAGAGGGTATCGTAAGTAGTTGTTTGTGCTTTCGTTGGTTGGGGCTACTTCCCGCCTTTTCCCAGCGAGAAGAGCGAAGCGCGATTCTCGCAGCCTGCGGTTCCCAATTTTTTTCTCCCTCGCGGCGCAGCCAACCAACGCCACATCATTCGCAGCAATGATGGCAGCACACCTCCAAAGTCAGCGTAAGGGGCGGTGGGGCAGGTGGTCCGCGCTGCGATCCCTCCTGGCATTGTCGCCGTCATTGCTGACCATGGCGGGCTGTGTCATCTTTTACGCCGGCCTCCTCGATGGCGAGGACGAGAACGCCAAGGAGGGAGCACGGTGGGCGCCGCCGACGCCAAACGCGCCGAAGCAACGACCGTGGCGATCGTCCCATTCGGCGGCCCTGGCCATGGCGACGAATCTCGACCTCGAAGATTACGAAAGGTTCGTGGGCAGCCCTCTCCGCGCGACGGGATGACGAAGGTCGCATCATCCCGGGGATCAGGCCCGACTCGTCGTCCGACGTTATCGGATATCTCGAAATCGCAAAACGTCACACGATGCGTCACGCTATTACAGGGTCGAGAAATGCACGTACAACGGCCGCGTTGGCAACGAGGGGAGGCCGATAAGATACGAACAATCCGCCAAGCGGCCATCCCTGGCAGTGTCCCGAGGGAGTATCCCGATTACAAGATCACGCAACTCGCGATTCGTGCTGTACAAGGATTGGCCTCGACGGGTGCGAGGGTTGCACCGAAGGGATCATGCTCACGGATGCCAGCGATTTGTACTTCCAGGCTGGTGAGTTGCTCTCTCTCTCACTCGCGATGCTCGTGTGCGTGTGGTGCGTGTTGTGCGTGTGCGGTGGGGAGAAGAGAGAGCGCGAAAAACAACAACAACAACAACAACAAAAACTAAAAAAACTCGATCTCTCTGTGCCATACTCTCTCCTCGATGTCTATCATTGCGAATACGACATCTCTAACGCCCGAACACGCATCCTCCCTCACGCAATATTTTATCATATGAATAGATCCTTTCCTCGCCGCCTGTGGAATTGGGATTGCAGTATCCCATCCTCGTGTTCGAGGAGATCGTGGATTGTCCGACCGGACTCACGTGCGGCGAGCCGAGGTTGGACAACACGCATTGGCGCACGGACTTTCCCGAGAAGGTGAGGGGATTTGCATTATTCGTTGTTGTTTTTTATCATCCTGTTGTTGACAACGGGACGAATTATTACTTATTCTACCTTACTACCTATATTTCCCTTTTTCTTTTCGACTCCTTCATGACTCCTGACCCATTGAGGTTGAGGGAATTGTGTGGGGGTATGTGTGTGTGTTTTTGATATTTAAATCGCTCGTCAGAATTGCCGCGATTATACAGTATCGTAGGGCCAACGCCCAGTGAGAGATTTCGTCATTTTTGCTCCCCTTTCAATACGCCTCTTTTCCGACCTGTGCATGGTTTTTACGAACATCTGCTTTCTTTCATTCCCCCCCAACCCCCTTCTGCCCCTCCAGTGCTTTGCTGCGGCAGTACCATGGGATCCAGGGAAGGGATACTTGAGTACTTGACCGCGATGAGGGAGGAGTTCGACTATTGGAAGACAAGGGAGGAGTGCCGCATCGATATAATCGGCGACAACCAATCGATACACAACTACCTGTATTATACGAACCAGCTTAAGAATGCCAGGGCAGTCCCCCATTGCACCGGGCCGATACACGCGGTGGGGTTCAAAGCTCATGGGATCGACGAGTAGTTGAGGGGGGATGTCGGTCGCGCGAGGAAGGACGATGCGTGGCAGAGGTGGCTGCCTTAGGAGTACGGCCTCATCGATCCCTAAACGAGCATGATAGTAAACCTTGACGGGACGCCGTCCGCGCAGGTCCATCAATACGATAGGTTCAACCCTAACCTGATGAAAGATTGGTTCGGAATGATGAAGGAGAAGGGTTGGCCGTACTACAGGGCAACTCGACGGCAGAATAATGGCCGATGTAAAAAATGAGGAGGATGGGGGGGGAGGACTCCCATGTTTTATATGACCGTCGGAAATGTTGATTGTGATAAAGACTTTCTTATAGTCCAATGAGAGAGAGAGTGTTTGTACATGTGTTTGAAAGATAGAGAGAAGTGCAAAAAGACTGGTAAATTCAACCACACCCCTTGATGTGTTCTTGGTGAGTTTGCATCTAAAACAATACTCTAGACAGTTTACTCTACTACTCAATTATGACTCGCCACGCAACAAATAAATACCTACTTCTTACAAATCAAAGGCCTCGGTGATGGTGAACCAGTTGATGTTCCAACCGCTGCCAGTGGCAAGGATGCCGAAACTCTCTTCACCAGCGCTCAGTGTCACGATGTGTGAGATCGTCGTCCAGGTTTGATAACCGCCCGTCGCTGGAATACTGATCCTTCCATACACCACAGAACCACCTGCCCTCTCGAGCTGCAAACTGCCACCGCTGTAAAGGGCGGCGACGCGGTACGACACCCTGTACGTCCCCGTGATCGGGATCGTCACCGCAGGGTAGTACATCCAATCGCCTGTTTGAATGTTGCCAACATTCTCGCCGCCGCCCACATCGGTGGTAATTTCGCGAATTACACCAAACATGTCCGCGTAGAGCTCAGCTTGAATAGTAATTGGCAGGGTCGGAAATCCCCTCGTTGGCGAATCCGTCGGCTGGCTTGTGGGTGAATCAGTCAGCTGGCTCATGGGTGAATCTGTTTGCTGGCTCATGGGTGAATCCATCGGCTGGCTCGTTGGTGAAATCATCGGCTGGCTCGTTGGTGGATCCGTCGGCTGGCTTGTGGGTGAATCAGTTGGCTGGCTCATGGGTGAATCCATCGGCTGGCTCGTTGGTGAATCCGTCGGCTGGCTTGTGGGTGAATCCGTCGGCTGGCTTGTGGGTGAATCAGTTGGCTGGCTCGTTGGTGAAATCATCGGCTGGCTCGTTGGTGAATCCGTCGGATGGCTTGTGGGTGAATCAGTCGGCTGGCTCATGGGTGAATCTGTTGGAAGGCTCACTGGTGATTCTGTTGGCTGGCTCACGGGTGAATCCGTCCGCTGGCTCACGGGTGAAATCATCGGCTGGCTCGTTGGTGAATCCGTCGGCTGGCTTGTTGGTGAATTAGTCGGCTGACTCATGGGTGAATCCGTCGGCTGGCCCGTGGGAGAATCTGTTGGCTGGCTTGTGGGAGAATCCGTTGGCTGGCTTGTGGGTGAATCAGTCGGCTGGCTCGTGGGTGAATCTCTATCTGTCGGCTGGCTGGTGGGCGAATCTGTATCCGTTGGTTTTCTCACCGGTGAATCCGTTGGCTCTTCTGGTGGTGGTTTGTCCACCTGGCTTATTTTTGGGATTGGCGCTGCAGTGGTGGGTGCTGCAGTTGTGGGATTTCTTTTGGGAGGGCCTGTTTTCATTTTCCCAGACTTGCTGCGATCGCCACCTTCCTTCCTCATGCCAGAATCATCGCTGCCACGCAACTTCGTCTTGCCGTCGGCACGAACCATTTTGGTGGAAGAGGCAGAATTGGCGTTCATGCCGTCCGCGTATTTTTTCTTGGTGGATTCGTCGAAGAGGCCGAGGGCCCTGCTCTCCGTACTCACGGCGGCGGCCGAAGAGGAATATTCGGCATTGGTCTTGGTGGTATTGTTCTGGGCGAGGCTGACGAAGATGCCGAGGACCAAAGCCACGACGGCTACGACGACGCCTGCCACGGCAAGATTCTTGATTGTCTTCTTCTCTGCCATTTTTCATGATTGTTATTTTTGACTGTTGTTGGTGTTGGATTATGACAAGACCGGGTGATATGAGTATCGGCCTCATCAGATAACACCTTCGCTTACGAATTTTTATTGGCTGAACCTTAACTCTGTCTCTATGTATTTTATTTAAGGGTCAGTGTGTTAAACATCATGACCGAGAAGCCCCCTTAAGATTCCTACGTGAGGCTCGTACTTAGTTGTGCCCTCTTATCCACGTGAGGCTCGTACTTAGTTGTGCCCTCTTTTTCCTGCTCTGGGATGGCGTTTGTGTCGGCATAAAATTGAAATTGCCCTGGGCTCCTCCTCACAACCTTCTTCCATTGTGTCCGCTAAGCATGTCTGTCTAACAAAAGAACCACTCTCTATCAGCGCGAGACTACTTCATAATTGCAGTGTTGATGCAGACAAACATCAATGCGATCAGCTCATTCATGATCGTAGAACATTGTCATGAAACTGCGACTTCTCTTCGGCTCCGCTGCAGCCTTAATGGCCTTGGCGGTCTCAAGCGAAGATGCAGATACAAAAAAAAATATTAAGATTTCGCCCGATTTGCACTCTGCTTTCACGAGACGTATGAATGGCGGCAGAGCTGGAAAGGAGACGATCTCGAAGTCAGCCTCGAAGCCGACCCACAAGCTCTCCACGGCGAAAGCGGCGAACGCGACTCCCGACTCAACCGGAAGTAAGGTAGGAAAAAAGATTTTGAATACCAAATCTGGCAAGGGTTCAAAAGCCGTAGAGTATGACCTCTATTATATGGCTCCTAGTGTCTGTCAGGATACGTGCATCGATGCCTACGACGAGAACATAGGCACTGGAGACCTCAACATCGCACTTACGTCCTGCTCCACGCGCGCAATGGGTAGTCGTACGCAACAATGGATTCTCCGCATGTCGAATGATATCGTACAAGTTGAGAGTTATGCTTACTTGGGAGAATGCATCGCTGTGAGCTTAGAATATTCTTGTAGTGGTGATTTGCAATTGATGCCTTGCGATAATCCTGGTGCTTTGTGGTATTTTACCGGAGGGCAGCTTATATCGTTACTTTGTTGGTCGCGGGGCGTGTCAGCAGCGATGGGTGTGTCGTACAAAGCAGATGCATCAACGTGTGACAAGTTGATGGTGTATGAGGTAAACATTGCAACAGACGCGTCCAGTCGTGCCACTGGTACAACGAACAGCGTATCAACAGCGCAAGCTACGTTCATGTTGATTACCATTGACGATATGAACAAGATCCTCGAGCCATTGTCTGATGATGACAGTCCGTGAGTGTGATTCATAAATGCGTGCATTTTAATCGATGATGTGTGCCTCCTAACATGCGTTCTCCCCAACGATATGATTGCAGAACGAAACCACCGACAAATGAATCTCCTACATCCTTACCAACACAATCTGCAACAATCCCAACAGAATCACCAACGCAATCACCATCAATGTCACCATTAGTTACACAATCACCAACGCAATCGCCAACGAAATCACCAACACAATCACCAACGCAATCACCAACGCAATCACCAACGCAATCACCAACAAAATCACCAACGCAATCACCAACAAATTCTCCCACGAGAAAATCGACGGATTCTCCCACGACCTCTGCTCCCACGAATATTCCCACGAGCCAACCGACGGATTCTCCCACGAGCCAACCGACCGATTCTCCCACGAGCCAACCGACCGATTCTCCCACGAGCCAACCAACGGATTCTCCCACGAGCCAACCAACGGATTCTCCCACGAGCCAACCGACGGATTCTCCCACGAGCCAACCGACGGATTCTCCCACGAGCCAACCGACCGATTCACCAAAAGAAACACGAAGGCTATATTGACTCCACAAACATATCACCACCTCGCGGCCCCACCATTTCTAGCAGACGAAGCTGACACTGACGCTGACGCAACTCTTGACATAGCGCAGTCCAGAGTGCTGTCCATCATATCTCTTCTGTGGTCGTCATCTTACTCTGTCGCAGTGTTGGATGTTCGCCTAAAAGAACTTTTACTATTAATCTTTTTATTTCTTTTCTGTGGCTATCTTGTTTTACTTCACCTATGCCAGCGACGCGATACACCCCCCCCCTTCTCCCAATAGTAAACCCCCCATTGCCCAAGCGCATAGCATCCCCACCAGTAACCAAGCCCGAGAGAACACGAGGTCGGGACGGCATACTATTAGCTTTCGACATTCATCGGAGGGTACCACGACTTTTTTTTGTGATGTGCATCGAGCAACCTTTAAATACCTGCACATCAAAATCTTTGACAGAGGAGGGGATGATAACGTCTCGTAGTGACGTGCATTCTTGAAACCCCAACTTCCCAATCTTCTCCAGCCCCTCACAGAGCTCCACATTCGACAACTGTGAGCAATATTCAAATGCCTGATCATCAATCACTTTGACTGTGGATGGGATCGCAATGTCCTGTAGTGATGTGCAGTTTGCAAAAGCCCACTTCCCTATCTTCTCCACACCCTGGCAAAGCTCCACATTTCTCAACTTCGTGCAATCTTGGAATGCCCACATATCAATTAACTTGACACCTGGAAGGACTTTGACATGAGTCACATTCCGCGAAATATATTCCTTCTTCTGCCCCCTATAAATTAAGTCCATTCGCTCGCTTTCTACGGGGGTAATATCGTTCTCCGCGATGATACCCGCAGGCTTCTCCTGCAGAACAAGGAAAAAAGACAACAAACAAGAGGACGATAAATGTTAAGCGACGCACTCGTCGACAATAATATTATGGAAGGGAGAGGGATCGCTGAACCGAAACCCATATGTGCCAATACTCTTCGC
This sequence comes from Stephanodiscus triporus, assembly GCA_036939755.1. NCBI lineage: Eukaryota > Bacillariophyta > Thalassiosirophyceae > Thalassiosirales > Thalassiosiraceae > Stephanodiscus > Stephanodiscus triporus. The sequence goes on from JALLAZ010000311.1 coordinate 15,589, forward strand.
TGAAACGAAATCGCCACCCCCCTCCCCCCCCGCACCCCGACGCGATGTGCCATGGGACGAACGAGTTGGCGTCCCAGCCCGCTCTTCGCGACCACATCGTGGTCATCGGGGTTCGTCGTCGTCGTAGAACACAACCGCGTCGTCGAACAACGGAAGGGGGAGGGGGAGGGGGCGGGGGGCGAAAAAACGACAGGGAAGAGAAGGAATGAAGATAGAAAACGCACCGGCGCATTGTTGCAAGTCGCTGTCGCCGTCTTGCTGGAGGAACAGCCCATTATTGATAACTCTCTACCACACTGTCTCTTGGTGTGTATTTTCCTTACTTCCGGATTACGCTTTTTGGGAGATTTTTCTGCTCTGTGTACGCTCGCTGGTCGGACTCCTTCTTTTAGGTGATGTGACACATTATTTTCTGTCCGCTGGGGGCCCAATGGAATTTGGTACTGTGGGCCAGGCTGCCGAGTAGTACGGAGCGCTTTTGTATGTACTAAAATAGAGTAGATATTTCCTCAAAAATAGACGTCTGCTTAACTAAAGGATACATAAATACCCCCCGACAGCTTCGTTGCCCGAAGATAGTGGCAGTCGACGACGACGACTGGCGGCGGTCGACGACGACGGACGTAGGAGGACGGGGGAACGCTACTAGGGAGTATCGACGGCGGACGGCGACGGCTGATGGCAGCAGACGACGGAGGGCAGCATCGGCGTCGGCGGCGGTGGCGGCGGTAGCGGCGGTGGCGGCGGCAGCAGGTGGGGGATTATTTTATGCATTGTGGGCAGAGGGGGAGTGAAGAGGAGAGTATCCAAGAATACGGTGTCATTTCCACGAATTCCTATGCAATTGTGCACAAGTTCTGCTCGCTCTTTGTCTGCTTCCAAATCTCAAGATTTGCGAGCAGACAGAGAGGGAGCAGAGAGAGAAAAAAAACAAAAAACAAAAACACACACACACACAGAAAAAAAGAGTTAAGACAGCTGCGACACAGCAACTTGAAGGGGAGACCCAAGACAAAAGCGATCGCGTAACATTGGTCTCAGGGGTTCAAAAAACGCGTTCCCGCGCGAGCGAACAAAGAGCGAACAGAGAGCAAATCGCGGTGTAATGCCTCTCCAATCACACATATAAATCTTGCTCGCTAAACAGTTGGCTTTTGTGACCATTGAAATCACGATTAGCGTAGGAATTAATACTTCTCAAAAAATCATATGGTTGTTTTCTCCAAAATTGTTTCACATGATCGGTTGGCGGTTCGCGCTATCTTTTTTCCGGAACAAAAAATCGTCTCTTCCAGCATTTTTACAAGAGAACTGAGACGAACTGAGATTCCAGAACTCTCAGCTGCAAGATGAATTTTATGGTATTCTGGTGGAAGAAAGGCATTATTTTGCGCATATGATTCATAAACAATCGCCACGATGACAGCATCCGAGGTTGCTATCTCACGAAAGAATAAAGTCAACAGACCTCATGTTATCGCATTGGACTCGTCATCGTGGTCGTTAGCGGCTTCGTCGTCGGCGTCGTCTTCATCATTTTCGTCGTCGTCGACGCCTTCGTCGAGGCGAGTACGTTCGAAATATCTGCAAAGGATCGGCATCGTCCGCACATCTCATATGATAGATAAAGCGACAGAGAGCATACTATTAACATCCACCACGAAGACTACACGTGATCTGCGCTACGTCCCTCGTTTCAACGCGCCGCTTCAATATAACGATGTGCATCGCCTAGAACGTCGAAACTCGGAAGGCTCGGAAGATAGAAAGCGAGTCACTTTCCAAGAGAATGTGACTATTGTTCCGATACCCATGAGGAGCGAATATTCGGATAGGATCAAAGCCAAGCTCTGGAGAGGCAGAGTAGAGATGTGTGAAATTGTCGGTGAGCTCTATCCATGCATCATTTGCTCATTCGAGAAGAAGCAGCGTCCTCACATATCGCACGTCATATCTCTTTCTTTTAATCTCAAAAACAGAGCGAAACCTCGAGGAATTCGCCGCCGAAGATCATAACTGGCGCTCCGTATGCCCCGAAGAACATATGTACCTTTGCAACGACACCCGAGAGCTTATACATCCTGTTCACTTGGAATTGGGACGTTATACTTTCGGTACTGGGGGGATAATTAACAAAAGACATCTGACATCTGACGTTTGACATTTGTACTCGATCAAGAGCAGGGTGTTTCGCAAATGGGCCGATGCGTCGTGCATTCTCATTTTTGATACCTTTCTGCTCATTTTACTTTCCCCTGGGGGAGCATTCATGATTAACTTTTTGCATAATTTCAATTATGACTTTTAACATCAATATGTCCAAAATAATCAATCAACATAAACCACAAAGTTAACAGTAGTGGTGCCGACGGGAATACTCATTTTCCACCTGTCAACCAAGGTGAATGATGATTGTGTATTTTCTTTCTCTTGATTCTAACTCTTATCTGCACGATCAGTAATGATGGCAACCAATCCCTTATTCAAACACCTCGACCACAGCTCGTACCCCTTTGCATTGGGATGCAATTTATCCGGCATGTAAATAGCGAATTCACTCTCATCATCGAACGCGAACATATCTCTCCCGCAATTTATCCTGTGCGTGTAATGGTCGCCGTTCGAACTTGATCCGTCTCCCACTCCATCCTCATCTAAGCCCTCGAGGTTACCATCTTTGTCATCGCCATTGTTCTTCGTTACGTTCGATTCTCCTCCGTCGTCGACAGACGACGACAGGAGAACTATACGACTATTCCGAAAATCTCTTCTCCATCCGTCCACGACCTCCGGCAGAGCCCCGTTCACCTTGTCGATCGCCGGCGTGAACGACGTATATGGTTCCGACGAGGTGTCGTTCCTGCATCGAGGCGGGCACATCTTCATCGCGCGATGATCGTCCCTTCGGGGGAGGAGTTCGCACAACAGGATCGCCGCCGGGACGTCGAGAAAATTCTCAGCGTGCAATCGAAATATCGTCCGTCCAACGGCGTCGATCCCGCGTACGGTCTGGCTTGGGACCATCCCTCCACCGAGGTTGTTCGCCCCGATGAGCACGATATAGATGCGCTCGAGCTTGTCAGGTCGAAACGATGCGACGCTCCGCAGTCTCCGCGGGGCATCCGATACCCCGTCGTGTCGATTTCGTTTCATTGTCCTGGGTTTAAGCATCCTGCGAGTTTTGTCTATCTTCTTATTTTCCATCTTCTCCTCCGAGTCCTCTTTCTCCTCCTCCCTCTCCTTCTCGTCCTCCTCGTCCTCCTCGTCCTCCTCGTCCTTCTCGTCCTTCTCGTCCTTCTCGTCCTCCTCGCCCTCCTCGGCGACGTCCTCTTCCCCCTCACCCTCACCGTCTTCCTCCCTCGCACCACTCCCCCCCTCCTTCCCCGCGACGTTCATCAATCGGGACGTTGGGAACTCGCCGTTCTCCATCCGCCAGATCAGGTCGTACGTCCTGCTCCCGCCGATGCCAAGCAACAACGACGACTTCAGCGCGCGTTCGCCCCATTCGGATCCGTCGCCGAACGTCCGATCGAACAGGTCGACGACACCGTCGTTATTCGGACGGGGGCTGCCCAGCGACGTGCCCTCCCATCCCTCCGTGATGGAATCGCCGTAGAATACGAGCTGCGGCAGGGACGGGTGCGGACTTCTCGTCTCCGCCTCCGACGACGGGCCCGATCGCGGCGCCGCGCCGTCCGAGGCGCGCACCCGACCGACGAGCCTCTCGTGCATGCCCCACCAGTCGACCTCCGACGCCGGCCACGCGCGGGGAATCGTCGGGTCGACGTCCCCGATGTACTGGAACGGCCGCGCGGACGTCGTCGCGCCCCCTCCCGCGCGCTGCCCCGACGCGTCGGCCCGCCAGCGCGACTCGTCGTCCCTCGCGGCTGGACGACGAGCGGCGCCGACCTTCCCCGCCCGGGCGGCGGCGCGGCTGGACGTCCTGCCGGAATAGTACGAAACGAGCAGCAGCAGGGGGGCCGTTACGACGAATGCGCGCCAAGACCACTGGCCGTTGTTGCCGCTGTTCGGATGCTGCGGCGGATCGCGGTGGTAGTGGGGGGAAGGCGCGGTGATCTGGGGCAGGAGGAGGCCGAGCTTCCGAACGCCCGTCCTGCGTCGGCGGGAGTTGGCGGCGGCGATGGCCTGTTGCCGTCGACGCATCTCGTCGAACTGCATTGTTTTTGTTTGCTTTTTGTTACGTTTGGTCTTTTACTTTCAGAATGGAGAAAGTTTTTTTATCATGCCGGGTTGAGTTCGGACCATCTCTTTTTTGGATGGTATCTGGCAGTTTCTGGTATCCGTTTTTACTGGTTCCCTCTAACCTGGGCGCAAGGAGTGAGTGTATTATTTAGAAAAATCTCCCATACCCCCACTTCAGCTTTTTGGTATCCCCATGCAACGACTACTTAACCCCCTTTTATTTTACCCCTACGGATTTTTTATAATATAAGTGGCTATTCTCTGTCCGTCCGTGTGACGCGTGGAACTTGCCTCCAATCGCCACGTGCGTCTGTCTGTGCGATGCCGTCACACGACTGCACAGCGTGGATTGTCATAATAATCAGGCTTCGGGTTTTCAGTTCCCACAGAACTACATCATAATTAATCATTAGGTTTTCGGGGATGAGAGGGTGATCACCGGAGGACATGCGGTGAGTGTCGTCGGCGCGCTTTTTTTATACAGTGGCGCGATGGCGAAGATATCGAAGAAGGGGAGCAAGGGAGTGGGAGCGGGCGGCGCGTCGTCATCCCCCCCCCCCATGATGTTGGGGCCCGTGACTTGGCTGCCGATGTCATCATTGGCGCCGTCATTGTGTATCTCAGTAGGGATCCCCCCCTGTCCGAGTCCCCCCTGATGGTTGGGTGTTGCCCCTGCTCCCCCCCATGGACGGGCTCCCCCCATCGTATCTGCTGCGGGGTGTGCCGGCCAAGAGGTTGTTCTCCGAGTGGACGGACCCCCCTCCATCCAGCAAGGAGTAGTCGTCGGTTAGCTGTGCGGGCGTGCGCGCGCCGGTCCCCCCCCCCCCAGACCGCGAAGGTAGTTCATCGTGTGTCTCCCTTGATCTGGTTCCCCCTTGCTCTGTCCGGACTTAATTTTTTTCGTGCACCCCGAGTGTGTTTCGTTGCGGCGGGTGTTGCGCCGTCCCTAGTGAACGATGATGGAGTACCCATCCGGTGGTGGGTCGTCGAGGTCGAAGTCCGGTTCACCAAATAACACAAGGGTATAGTCCGGCTGTTGTCCCGTGGCGAAGAGGTCCTTGTTGTCTTGAATCCACTCAAGGCGGAGGCTGCGCCGTGGTATTCCTTGTTGTTCCCGCCATTCCTTGGCTGCCTTCGCGACGTCACGGAGGAACACTGCGGCGTTGTTCGCGCAAGGCTTTTCTCACAAGTCGTTGGGTGGGGGTGTCTCAAGGACGGCCTCGCGGACAAGGCATTCGCAAGTTGCCTTTTTTCCCGTTTTTACTCTCTTTTCCGCCCCCACTGTCCTGTCTTGGAAACGACGTTGTCGGAGTCGATTTTGCCCTCGAAGGTCAACCCTTTGCTCCGGTCCAACGCTGAGTCGGGGGATGAGGTGCTTGTTGACGACGGCTCCTTGGGGGTGGCAATAAACAGGATGACCCAGCCAACGACCACCGCTTGGAGTAAATCCTACCAGGGGAGCTGCTGCTGTTGGAACCCGGGGATATCGATGTGGAGGGTCCAGACCTTGTAGCCCAGGGCCCGGATGCGCTGTGTTAGCACACGGATGTCGGCGCGCCCTGTCGGGTAAAAAAGAACTTCGCCGCGTGGCAGGCACAAAGGGGGGTGATTGGGGTCGGCGTGTTCCATGAACCCAAAACAAGTCGTGTGGGTGGTTGCCGCGCTTCCGTCAGATGCGCCTGAGATGATGGGGTTGCGCTGCTTAACTATGCTACTAACCCGGCAATCAGCAGAGCATGG
>JALLAZ010000312.1:0-17369 GCA_036939755.1 Stephanodiscus triporus
CTCATTGGATGTGGCTGAAAAATGGCGCACGCTTGGCGCCAAGGCATGGTTGAACGTACACCAAAATGACCGTCTACTCATGGCGAAATCGAATATGATGTTATTTATTTTCATCGCACTGACAGATTTAGACTTATGGGGGGTTTATTGCTATTAGTTCGTTTATCACAAATTGTTTGACCCTTTCGACCTGTAAAAAAATCCTACTTAAACTGGTACGATAATATGATACTTTCTGTTTTATTTTATGATGATTCACGAGCTTGCTATTCTCTATGACTGTCGTTCTCTGTCGCCCTTTTTTCTTCTTCTGGGGCAAAAATCCACCTCACTCATCGCTCCTTTGTCCTTAGAGTCTCCATTTTTTACACACATCGTTCGCGCGATGGCTCGTCACGACGGCAACGACGTCGCCTTCGGACCATCCCTCGTCAAACTCGGTCGGTCGCTCCTATCATCGGATGAGTCGTCCGCGACGACGACCACGGCGTCGGAAAGGACGACGTGCATCGTGACCCTGCTGCGCGTGCTCGATAACATCCTCGCCGACGTGTCGGCAAACTACAACGACGGCGCATCTAACGACAACGATCACATCGGGGGGGCGACCAAGAAGAAGAACGCAAGGATACGCAAGATAAAGGTCGCGGGTCCGTTTTACAATCGCGCGGGGAAATACGACGGATGCGTCGATTTCTTGGTGACGTGCGGCTTCGTTCTGTCGTCCGGGCAGCTGAAACTACTCGACGAGGACGAGGATACGAGTAGGTTACTCTCTGGACGATGCGAGTTGGTAAAATTCGCATCAGATGAGCTGGGATTGCCCGAGAGTCATTGGTCGGATTGTCCTTACAAGGCGAACAATGCCGTTATTGATATTACTGCCTCTGCGTCTGCGTCTGGGACGGAAGAAGCAGGAGGGGGACACTCCGAAGAAGAGGAAGAGAGTAATGATAGGAAATCAGGCACTGCCTCCCCAATTATTCGGAATCAAGAGGAGGGAGAACGAAAACAACAGAAAAAAGAGGGGGGGTTACCAGATTTATTATCAAGGTCTGCATCATCTGCTAATGAAACCGCTGCTAACGCTACTACTCCAAATGCTGCGATTACTCCATCTTCTGTTCCTTTATCGAAAAATGATGCAGTTCCAACAATATCAAATGCACCCGACACGACCATGACAATGTCGGAATCCGCTTTGCCGCAAGATCAACCCTCGTCATTTTCATTATCGAAGGACGAGAAGGAGGTGGTGGAAATGACGGATGATTTACTAGAAGAGATCGAAATGGAGCTCAATGACCAGAACTCGTTCTTCCTTGACTATAATGAGGGAGAAGGAAACCATATGGAGGCTGTTCCCGATACCGAAGCCACTGCGAACCAATCGAATAATCCAATCCGCGGTTTATGCGATCACGAAAATGATGATAATGCGGCGGAGGAAGGAATTACGATCGCACAACAACAACGGGAAACTGCGGCCTCGTTATCTTCTGTTAAGAGTTCGGCAATACGCCTGGAGCAGTCTAAGAAGCGAGCTTCGATGGATGAGGACGAGGAAAAAAATGCCTTGATTGATGTTCAGGGTAATAGCGATGACGGTGTCACGGTCGTCTGTCGGCGCAGTCACGATACCGCTTCTCTTATGCTCGGCGATATCGTCGCCACCGCCACTGAGGAAGAAAAACAGTCGCACATGCAACTTCCCCAAATGGTAGAAGAATTATTGGAGACCCATCCTTCCGCGGAAAGTGACACCATCCAAGTTGTTGGCGCTGAAAGTTCCGACATTATTATGGATTCTGCCGTCGTGGGTTTACGTGCATCGGATGTTTTGGATCATTTGGAATCGGAGAATGAAACCGTTATGAACAATGGTCACGGCGAGTCCATTTTCCCGTCGCCATCATCGTCGCCATCACCACTCACTGAAATCATCGATGACAGCGACCATCACGACTTCTATGCACATTTATTCAACGACATTCCCCTTCCCGAAGGAGAATTCTCATCCTCTGATGATGATGCTGATAATGAAGATGTGAAAAAATATCGGAAGGGGTTCAAATTGTGCCATCGACTACTATTTTCGTTGTGGTCTGAGGACGTGGCGGCAGGGTGGAATGGTGTCGATAAGTGCAAAAGGGCAGAGCTGTCATTATCATCCTACGTCATTGATCCCACGGTCGGTTTAGCAAATCTCATTCGCTATCGTCGGATTTGGGAGGAGGACAATGATGTCCAAACAAGCAAAGATGGCAGTAGTTCTGAAAAGCCAGTGATACTTGTTCCGCTTGATGTTGCATACGCTGCATGGGCTTGTGTTCTTCGATTAAACGAAGATGACAATATGACCTACAATCGAGAAAGTAACAGTAAAGGAGCTGCAGCTGCTGCTGCCGCGGGAAAGATGTACTCGTGGGTCGTGTCAAACCACCGATATCTATCAAAATTTGACGATGTCCCCTTGATCGACAAATCGACATCTTCTAATCATCTTGTACTCCCTGAGGCCAGCGTTGCCGTTTGTAACTATGTCTGCAAGTCATTACGTGACATCGGATTGATCAGTATATATAGCGCTGATACAGCAGTGGAGGAGATATCAGAGTCAGCTGAACTTTTTGTTGCTGTTAATGATGGAAATTTGTTTCAAGAGGGCATGCCTCGGAAAAAAGTGGATGTTATACCAGCATTACTACTGGATGATGAGGCACTTATCCGTGAATGTCATGGTGTTTTATCTCAGCTGGTATGTTCACGATTACATGAAGAACTTGAACCCGCGAAAAACACTGATACATCGACAAAATGCAACTGGGTTGGTTGGTACTCCTGTCAACACGCTGTCATGCATCTATTGGCATCTGGTCGTTTGGAGGATGCCAAGTTTGCTCTCTCAGACGTCAGATTTATAAAGCTAAGATTGCAAATGATGGGCATCTGCGTAGGAACGGCCGCGCACTGTCGGGACTGTTCGATTTTGAATTGGCTTTTGTCGCATTCATTGGACGAATGGCGAACAAAACAGCTGCGGTCTACGGATATAAAACGCGAAATATCAGCCTTGTCCGTAGATGTGCAAGCAAATTACTCCGCATTTGGGTGCGCAACTAGTGCACCTGTTATTGAAGGATGGAACAATGACCATTTCAAGATATTGACTTGTATATCAACAGTGTTGCGCGAAAAGGCCGATGAACTCTCTACTGACAGCCATTTTAACACGAATGAATCCATGCGGCGCAATTTACAAAAAGATATTGGAAGTGCACTGCAGATGATTGGTGAATGCATTGGGGGCATAGGCGTGCACTGTGCTCAAGAGATGGAACATTACGAAGAGGCTCTTGCACTCAAGACTAAAGCTTATGGTGCTGATCAAAAACATGAATCCATTGCAGATATACTGGTAAGATTTCTCATCACTGTGTAGTGTTCTTGATAAGAGATACCTTGCTTGCGCCCTCACTCGAGTTCATCTTGCAACAAAAGTTTATTATGGGCCGCCATCACCAGAGATTTCATAATTTCGCGTTTGCTCAGAAATGCTACGAGCAAGCTCTCAAGATATACAAGGTCACACTTGGTTATGAACACACACATGTTGCCCGTGTGATGCACAATATTGGCATTATGTATTACGCGAAGAAGGACAATGAAGTTGCGCTCAAATGTTTGAAAAAGAGTCTTTCCATAAGATTGTCCCAGCTCGGGGATACTGATCTGTCGGTTGCAGAGAGTTATGGATGGGTAGGTAAAATTTATCGTGAGAAGAAGGTTTTTTCGAAGGCCCTCGAGTGCTTTGTTTGTGCTCACAAGATCAAGGTTGACATATTAGGAAAGGCGCATGTTGAATCTGCGGAAGTGCTCCAAAATATCGGTATAGTTTGTGACGATCTTGGCTTGCATTCCCAGAGGTAAGTAGAGTATGTCATTTGCGACCATATTGACTTTGGCTAATGTGATTATTAATCATTCGACGGTGTATTCAGTTTGACGAGTTTCAGGGAAACATTGATCATACGGCTTGCTAACGTATCAGGCCCTTATGACATCGACGCCATCATTGATGTTTGTGATACGCTTGATTGCATAGCCAATGTTTATCGTGTGATGGGAGAGCGTCAAAAGGCTCTGCAATTTTTTGAGCAATGTCTTAAGAGAAGAGTACGTCTTGTGTCTGCCACGTCTTTGGATAAAAGTCAAGTCTCTTTATTACTACAAACATACGAAGATGTAATCGTATTGACCAAGCAACAGGCCAAAGAATGCGAGAACGAGAATGAAATGTTAGACAGAGTCGGTACACTATTGATTGAAATGGGCGCACTGTATGATCATAGATTGAACAAGCATTCAAAAGCTTTGAAATACTTGCAAAAGGCGTTACTGATATTTCAGAAAAGGAAAGACTACAAACAAATCGGAAACACTCTCAGTTTAATTGGAGTTATTCATGTCAAAAAGTCAGCCAATCAAAAGGCTCTCAAATGTTTCCAGGACTCGTTGGTGATGCGAATGATGCACACTAAGAAGAAGGAAACCGCTGATATTGCCGAAACAATGCATAACATTGGTAACTGTGAAGCCAAGGAGGGACGGTTTGAGGATTCCCTCCGTTCATACGAAGCAGCTCTGCAGATCAAAAATAAGGTTATCCCGAACGAGCAGTTATCAATTGCGAAAACAGAGCACTGTATGGGTCTTGCCTTGCTACAACTTGGTAACTTGGATACTGCGCTCGAATTCTTTGAGAAGTCACTGAAAGTTAGGCGAGCTTTACTGGGAAACAATCATTTGGATGTCTCATTTTCTTTGCACAGGTGAGTTTTTTCTCCAATTGATGTTGTGTTATATCTCCACAGCCTCGCCTGAACTCTTGCATTATATTCTCATGTGAATCAGTATGGGAAAGATTTTTTTCCATCAGCACAAATTCAATCATGCAATTGCTTGTCTCGAGGAAGCGTTAGAAATAAAGAAATCCAAGCTTACGGACAAGCACATGTCATTGGCAGAGACACGTCATCTCTTGGGGTCACTTTACATGAAAAGGGGAGATTTCGCTCCTGTCATACCGTTGCTCATGTCTGCGCTCGTCGCCTACAGGGGTAGGCAAGACTGTAATGTATTAAAAAGTGACGTGCTTGATTTGTTGGGAAATGCATACGCCAAAACAGGGGACATAGATAATGCAATTCTGTCTTACGAGCACTCATTGAAGATCAAGAAAATTGTTGTAGGAACGGACTCATCTCCATGTTCCAATGTGCTGATGGAAATAGGAAGGTTGAAATCGCTGAACAATGACGTGGATGGAGCTCTTGTTGCGTTTAAAGAAGGTGATTGTTTTTTTGTTCACTTTGCGATCTCATTTTTTGCTCCATTATCTCACCGCAATGTCCCCGTCTTTTGGTGAAACAGTGAAAAGGATTCAGAGGAAAATCTACGGAAAGGATCATTTGAGGAATGCGGATTTGTTGATTCTGGTTGGATTGATTCAAGATCGACTTAATAATCACGGTTTGGCTTGTCGATGTTTCGAAGAAGCACTGCGAATGCGCCGCAAACTTTTAGTCAAAAATCACAGAGATGTTGCGGAGGCACTTGTCCACGTAGGAAAGATGCATCAATGCAAAAATGATCATTTCAAGTCATTGACATTGTTCCGAGACGCCATAGATATTTATCGAGAATCTGATGGCGATGATACGTCAGAAGAGTGCGACGAAACCCGCCGGCTGCTTGGATTGTCGCAAATTGCCTGCGGCGATACCGACAGCGGTCTGTTTGCATTAGAAATGTGCCTTGATTTACGAGGTAAGACCTTTGGGAGTGAATCTGAAAAATGGGCAGAAGTCGCGTATGACCTTGGGATAGCTAAAGGCGAAGCAGGTCTTTTTGAAGATGCAGTGGCACTCTTGGACAAGTTTATCCTTCTCCAAAGGGGGCTTGAAAACAGTGACGAAAGACTTTCGACTGCGTTGCTGTCTCTGGGTAAGATCTATCTGAAGCAAAGAAGAGTTGATGATGCCATGGCATGTTTCGAAGAGGCGCTTGGCATTAGAAAGCAGAAAAGCGATAACGAATTAGATGTTTCGGAAGTGTTATTTCAGATAGGGGGCGTTCGAGAATCAAAGAAGCAATATCTCGAGAGCCTCGTATGCTACGAAGAGTCCTTGAAATTGCGATTGTCTGTTTCGGGCGAAGATGAAGACACCGCGGACATTGTGTATAGAATTGGTGAAGTGCGCAGGATCAGGGGGCAACACGATCTCGCATTGCAGAACTTCACGCTTGCGCTCGACATGTATAAATGTTCGGTCGGGGAGACACACCTTAGCGTGGCTAATGCCTACCATAGCCTTGGGTATGTTTGCGATGCGAAGAACGATGTACTTAAGGCTATGCAGAATCACAAGGAGGGCCTGAGCGTGCGTAAAATCATCCTGGGTGGCGATCACGTGAAGGTCGCTGCTAGTCTAGATGACATTGCCGGAATTTACCAGCAGCAACATGAGCACGAGAAGGCACTCAGGTGTTTGAAGGAGGCATTGCGGATACGGAAGCACCGTCTTGGCAATCGCGATATCGAGATCGGTAAAACTCTGTTCGGCATGGGCATCATTTTTGCGGCCATTGGCGATAACGACAACGCAGTGGGATGCTACAATGCCTCTTTGGATATCAGCTCCTCCATCGGAAGTCACCCAAAACTTGAAGCTCAGACGCTTCATCAAATTGGATGTCTTCATGCTGAGAATTGCAATTATAGAGAAGCCCTACAAAACTGGAGAACTTGTCTCAGCAAATATAGAGAAGGTGGGCTAAGAGATGATCACTATATGGTTGCTTGCACTTTGGGTAACATTGAGATGGCAGAGAGTGCGCTTAAAGGCTAAATGCCGTTGCATCATCCAAACTGATAATGATGTGATAAATATTTGTAATGTAATGATGTTGTTGTGAATTGATCCTAACCTCAATCAAGTGATGCATATTCTTTTAATCATACAAAATATATATTGCATTTTGTATCTCTCTCGAGAGAAAGTGGGTGTCAAATAACACGGACACGGAAAACCCAATCCAAATGGCATAGTGATTCTCTGTTGGCTGTAACATAACATATTGGGAGTGCCTGTCATACAAATAACATGCTACTGACACAACGACAAGCCCGGGAGCAAAGCGTGAAGAGATTTAGAGAGGATCTGTTGTCAAAGAGCTACCATGCTGCTACACAATCAACATTTCCAACGGATATAAAAAGCTTTGGAGTCATCCCCACCATCCTCCTCATTTTTATACACCAGCCATTATTCTACAGTCAAGTACCCCTGTTGTACGGCCAACCCATCTCTATCATCATTCTGAACCACTCACTCATAAAATGATCACTGAACCTATCATATTGATGAACCTGCGCGGACGGTGTCCCGTCAAGGTTTACTATCATGCCCGTTTCTTGATTGATGAGGCCGTACTCCTCCGGCAGCCACCTCTGCCACGCATCGTCCTCCTTCTTTGCGTCTTGCCCCCCCAATTTCTCGTCGATCCTCTTCGCCTGGTATCCCACCACGTGTATCGGCCCGGTGCGATGGGGGACGGCCCTGGCATTCTTAAGCCGGTTGGTATAATACAGGTAGTTGTGTATCGATTGGTCGTCGCCAATTATATCGATGCGACACTCCTCCCTCGACTTCCAATAGTCGAACTCCTCCCTCATCGCTGTCAGGTACTCGAGTATCCCTTCCCTGGATCCCATGGTACTGCCGCTGCAAAGCACTGGAGGGGCAAAAGGGGGTTGGGGGAGAATGAAAGACAACACCAGATGTTCGTTAAACCTGCAGAGGTCAGGAAAAAAAGGTGTGTTGAAAGGGAAAGCAAAAAACCAACGAGAATCTCTCACTCGGCGTTGGCCCTACTGTATAATTGCGGCAATTCTGATCAGGAAGGAGGCGAAAAAAAAGGGTAATATATAAAAGTAGAATAATAGCAATTCGTTCCCGTCGTCATTCGCCGACGATCCCCTCACCTTCACGGGAAAGTCAGTGAGCCAATGCGTGTTATCCAACCTCGGTTCGTCGCACGTGAGTCCAGTTGGACAATCCACGATCTCCTCGAACACGAGGATGGGATACTGCAATCCCAATTTCACAGCGGTTTGGAAAGGATCTATATAAGAACAATAATATACGGTGGCAGGCGGGGTGGGGGTGGGGGGTAGGGGGTGATGTGTTGGGCGTTTAGAGAGATCGTATTCGCCCCCATTTCCATAGTAATACATCCATCAAGGAGAGAGAGAGAGAGAGAGAGAGAGAGAGAGAGAGAGAGAGATCAAAGGTCTTTTCTCCTTCCGCCCGCGTCTCTCTCCGCACACACACGCACACACGCACACAAGCACACACACATCATCGAGAGAGGAAACTCACCGGCCTGAAAGTACGAATCACGCGCATCCGTCAACATGATCCCGTCCGTACAACCCTCGCACCCCTCGAGCCAATCCTTATACAGTACGAATCGCGCGTGAGTGATCTTGTAATCGGGATACTCTTTCGGGCACTGCCACGGATGACGACTTGGCGGATTGCTCATATCTAATGGTTTACCCTCGTTGTTCAAGTAGCCGTCGTACGTGCACTTGTCGGCCTTGTAAAAGCGATGCATCGTGACGTTTTGCATTTCGAGATATTCGATTATGTCCGACGACGTGTCGGGTCTGATCCCTAGGATGATGTGACCGTCGTATCCTGTCGCGCGAAGACTACCCACGAATATTTGATAATCGTTCAGGTTGAGATTCGTCGCCATGGCCAGGACCGCCGAATGTGACGATCGCCACGGTCGTTGCGGCGCGGTAGGCGTCTTCCGTGGCATCCTTCCTCCCTTTTCGTAATTCTTGTCATTCTCACTATCGAGAAGGCTGGCGTAGAATAATACGGAGCCCACCATGGTCAGCAACAGCAGCGATGCCAGGAGAGGTCGCAACGCGGACCACGTGCCCCCCCACCGCTGCCCCTTGCGCTGAAATGCCATCTTTAACATTGTGTTGGCCGGAATCTATGCTGAGCCACAGCATACGTCGGTCTTTCCACGTATGGCGTACCTTGAATGGACTGCCTTGCTACGATATCTTCTTGGGCCGCCTAAGGTGAAATTCTACCGTATGTACCATACCGGGGTTTAAGCACCACCGGGTTAACCCCGTTATTCTACCAAAGTAGTATTTTCTAGAATGAAGTCCTAGCNCGGCTCAGTTGAGATAAAATTGGGTCACGCCAACAAAGAAGTACCGAAGAAAGGGAAAAGATCGCGGTAAAGGGACACTCTACGATAGGCCCCGCATCACAAGACTATGAGGAATAGATCCCTGCCGGTCTGGGTCGGCAAATAATGCTCAGTCGCACTATAGGCCCTGGTGTTTCAATCGATGTAAAGAAATCAAGACACGAAAAATGAATTTCGAAAATAAAGCCACACCTACCCTATTTGGCGCACAATGCATCGCCGTGATCCACATGGAGGGGAGGGTCGGATAGAGTGTTCGATTGACCTCTAATGTCATAGACTCGCCGAGATAATGGGGCTTTAATAATGGTCGAGACCATCTACCTAAAAAAATTTGAAACATTTTGGCCGACCCGTTCGTGTCTCGGCGCACGAGCAAGGTGATTCAATCTAGACGTCTGTCCGCCACCGGCCAATCCCACCAAGATCCTTCCTTCGCGCTCTCTCTGTCTGTTCCCACAAAAATCATTGCTGCTCCCAACCACAGGCAATGACACCGCCCTAAACGATATCAGCCACACAAAAAGCAAAAGAGTAAGCCCCAAAGCCATTTCAAACATCATTGAACAAGAACGCCACTATCGTACTCTCCAGATCAATTATTCTGTTCGACCCCGACAATTAGTTTTAACATAATAATAAAATAACAACTAACATAAAAATGACCGACGACCGCCGCTCCCGATCCCGCTCGCGTTCCCGCTCCCCCGATCCTCCGGGCGTCGGGGGAGGAGGAGGAGACGACGACGTCGTGCCCCCGTCCAGCGGTCACGACGACGAGAGGGCCGATAACGGCGGAGGGGGGGGAGGGGGGGGCGGAGGTCACGAGGACGACCCGAATCAGGTCAAGCTTTACATCGGCAACCTCGACTACGGTGAGTGATGGGAAGATGTTTGTATTATTATATCTCTCGATGGGATCCCCCCGTCCCGGTGTGTCCGCCTCGCCTCTCCTCTTTGTGTCCGTCTCGCCTCTCATCTTCGTCATTTCGTCGTTATTTTCCGCTCATCCTCCCTCCCACCCTCCTTGCCCCGTTACTACCAAAATAAAAATGACCAAAATAAATGAATAATTCAAATCAAAAAAGCCACCGACGAAGTTCGCCTACGCGAGACGTTCGGCGCCTTCGGAGAGGTGACCGACGTCTTCCTCCCCATGGAGCGCGGCACGAACCGCCCCCGCGGCTTTGGCTTCGTCACCTTCGCGGACAGGGCATCCGCCGAGGACGCGATAAGCAAGATGGACCAGAGCCAGCTCGACGGACGCACGCTCAGGGTCAACGAGTCGAAGCCGCGGGGGGAGGGACCTGCCGATTTCGGCAGGAACGGCGGAGGCGGAGGCGGGGGGTTCAACGGCGGCGGGGGGGGAGGAGGAGGATATGGCGGTGGGGGCATGGGAGGACCGGGGGGGGGCAAGCAGGGACTCGGACCCGGAGGCTACGGCACCTTCAACCCCCAGGGACGGGACGAGGTCAAGCTGTACGTGGGCAACCTCTCGTTTGAGACGACCGAGGATTCCGTCCGCGGCATGTTCGAGCAGTTCGGCGTCGTTACGGACTGCTTCCTGCCCACCGACAGGGATTCCGGGAGGGTGCGCGGGTTCGCGTTCGTCACCATGCCCGCGAAGGAGGCCGAGCAGGCGTGCAACAAGGTCAACGGGATGGAGTTGGACGGCAGGACGCTCAGGGTCAACGAGGCCCAGCCCAAGGGTGAGTATGAAAATATTATTATTCGAGGGGGAAAGGGATATAATGTTACGATGCGCTTTTTATTGGGTGGAGGGGCGCCGCGAGTGGAGGGCTTTGTTGTTTTCGCTCGTGCCTAACATTCCTCACATTTTTTTTTGTCTTCCACCCACCCTCTCTCGCCTTGCCCATCCTTAAATCCTCCATGACGAATCTCTGCTGCAAAACGCTTGGTGAATAAAATTCACCCCCTTTTCTTCTCGAAACCCCCTCGAACGCCCGTAAAACGCCGCCCTCTAATCCCCCCCCCCCCCCCCCTTATTTCCTCTCTTGCCGAAAAAAAGGCTTCGGTCCAGGCGGCGGCGGTGGCGGGCGCGGTGGCGGCGGACGCGGCGGCGGGGACTGGGATCGCGGCTCCGCCGGGGGCTACGGCGGCGGCGGACGCGGCGGCTACGACGACGGGCGCGGCGGTGGAGGCGGATGGGGAGGTGGCGGCGGGGGCGGCTACGGCGGCGGACGCGACGACTACGGAGGCGGACGCGGCGGCGGGGGCTACGGCGGCGACTCCCGCGGAGGGGGGGGGTACGGCGGCGACGGACGCGGCGGCGGGGGGTACGGCGGAGGCGGCGGAAGGGGGGGATACGACGACGGACGCGGCGGCGGGGGGTACGGCGGCGGTTACGGTCAGTCCATGATTCCTTTTTGTCGCACGCGCCGACACCTTTTGTTGTTGTTTTTTTTATGAGAGATGCGCTGACAATTTACAAGACGCGACGAAAACTGCAGGTGGCGGATACGGCGGCAGGGGCGGCGGTCAGTAGTTTGCACCCTTTTTTTCGTATTTCAATCGTTTCGTACATTATACTGTCTTCTGACCATGTATAAGATGCCAAATCCGCAGGCGGATACGACGATTACGGCGCCCGCGGTGGCGGCGGCGGGGGAGGATACGGAGGGGGATACAACGACGGCTATTCTGGCGGCGGCGGTGGCTACGGAGGCGGATATTAACTATATTAGCAGCATATTTCAGGGTGAGTTTTCGCAAGCGACGAAATTCGAGGTTGTGTGTTTAGAGGAGGGTACACTGAGAAAGTTCCGAAGAGAAGGCCGTACACGAAGATCGTTCCCAGAGAGAGGGTCAGGACTAAGTTCTCCTACCGCTTCATGAGATTTGCGTCTACATGTTCAATTACCGATAGATTTAATCTTCATCGGCGCCGTGAAATATTTCTGCACAAGACCAGAAACGATTCTGAATCAGTGACGCGATTTCGAAGTGTTCCTGTCAGCCCCCTCAGGTCTATGTGAATCTCGTTCGTCTGATAAGTTTGTTTATCGGTGGTTTCCCGAAGATAACATTGATGTCCTAGAATGTGTCCCATTGAATGCCCTTCGAAGATTGACTGTGGTCTGATTGGTTCGTATACACATGACTACCACAACCTGAAGTTGGCAGTGCCCCGTTCTTGAAAGTGCCCATCGCTCTATGGAAGAATTTTCGCATGTCTGTGTGATAATCCCTGATGCTTCAACCGAAGGTGGCATATGAAAACCCCAGGATGTAGAAGGTGCACTGAATCATAAGTATCCTTCTGAGCCACGATACGAGTTGTTGACGCCTTGTATGTCTGATCTGCTGTCTTTTTGTCTTGAAGATTCGTATGAGTGCTGAATTTGGTGTACCCCTGTCTATGAGATATTATGCCAAGCCGCAGATGTCCGTGAAGGAGTCTCATGTAAGAAGGTCCTTGTGATTTTCAGTTTTGCCAGATGTGGGTTTACCTGCGTGGTGAAAATGGCTGTGTTAGTCATGACCTGTCTATTTGGCTCGTTACTGAGACAGTGCTCCTTGCCAAGCGACCCCAGGCAGATCAAGATCAAGGATCTTTGTTACTTTCTCAATGCCCTCCTCACACCTGCTGCAAGCCTATTTTATGGTCCATCCTTACATATCCTCTCCTTTCCTTATTTTTAGTGAAACAGGCGCAAAACCTCTTTTCGCTGGAGGTGTGTGCTATTTGCACGTCCTTGTCGTTTTGAGACAAGTCAGCCCATTAAGAGTTCGAAGATATGCATCAAGATCATGAGTAGATTTTTTCAGTAGGAAATCAGTAGTCTCCTTCGGGGTTCAATGAATGAGTGATAATGATAAAAAATTGGGGTTCATACAACATAGAATGGGGATTCTTTTCGTGTGGATTTGACAGTTTTTGAACTTGAATAGGCTGCTTTCGTTCCGTTATGCTTTACATGAGGCGAAGAACCCGGTTTCTGAATGCAGACCGAGCTTCTGTCACTGACATAATATATGGTCCATCCTGCAACGTCGATGTATGAGCATGGTTGCACGTTGGTCCTTGTTCAGTCGCATGCATTCGAGATTTGCAGAGAATTCTTCTGAGGCTGCCACACCCTTGGCTTCGTGAATAGTCGATGCGCTGCCAGCTTTATTCTGCACCATCAGTTGATCATGCTGATTCCACACAAGCGCAGTCATCTTCTGAGAAATATGCTCCTTGCGGAGATCAGTCCTTATCACCGATCGTCTCATGGATAACATGCTTTGGGTAGCTTGTGAAATTGGGGATCTCCTAGTCGTAACAGCCGGGACTGTAGGCGGCGACATCTTGGCATCCATGAAGCGCCCTAAACAACCGACCATGGCAATCTCTCCGCTCATTGGCGCTCTGCCAATGAAGAGACTCCAACGAGAGACTTGCATCAATTGTTTGGTCTCTCTTCTCATGTCCCCTATTAGTGAGCATACTGTGAATCAATTGATGCTATTGAGGGAGTGAACACGTACCATGAACATGCATTGCTGATCCAAGTTTGATTAGGAAAATGAAGTAGCTTGTTGGTCTACATATAGCAATAAGAAGACAAAACCGGCAGTGATAGGGTTACTCTAGCTCTTTTGCCACACACGCAAATCAAAGTATCACGATGACGAATCACATTCATCAACGAATGCGTTCCACCGCCCTCAGCCTTGCCGTCCTCGAGCGTCCGTTGCTCTTCACCTCCTCCGGCGTCGGACGCAATCCGTCGTCCACGGGCGTGAGCAGCTCGAATCGTCCTGTATCGACCATGCGGGCCATGCCCTGCCTTACCAATCTGTCCTCGCCGGGATGGAACGCTATCGCGACAAGACGTCCGCCGATGTCCAAACAACACCGCGGCGCGAGCATTGATTCGAAGAACGACTCAATGTGCCAGAGTTCGTCATTAACTGCGATTCGCAACGCTTGGAAGCATCTCATGACGTGGTTCGGATGGCGGGGCCTGCGCTCCTCGTACTTGAAAAGGAGTTTGTCCGTCTTTCGTTTTGATGGCAGCAGCATCCTGCCGGGGGTCGACGGCGGACGCCATATGGAGCGGTATCGCTCGAAATCGTTATCGTTCCCCCGTTTCTTCCTCATAACGTTGTCATCGTCATCGTCGTCCATTGAGGCGGCGCCAACGATCGTAGATGCAACGATACCCTCGACCACATCCTCGATGACGTACCGCAATTCGAGCGTGGAACGAATTTCTCCCTTTCCCCGGGGTAAGGATTCCCTCCACCGGACGATGCCCGCGGCGATCTCGACAGCATACGGCTCGTCGGCGTATTTCTCAAATATACTCGACAGTTGGGATGCCGACCACCCGTTCACTATATCTCCCGCCTCGATGGCCCTCCTCGTCGTCGTCGTCGTCGTGGAGTCGTTGTCGTCCCTCGAATAATGACGGGGAGAAGAATACGATGACGACGCATCGAACCTCATATCCAACGGACCACGCTTCCTGAACGTGAATCCGCGTTCGTCGTCGTCGATCTGGTCCGAATTCATCCCTAGATCGATTAGCACCCCGTCGACGACGGACGGGAACGAATGCCTTTTCAGGAGTTCGGGCGACACGTCGGCGAAGGATCCTCGGTGGAATGCCACGCGCGATAACGACGACGACGACTCGATCTCGAGGCGCCTCCTCGCCTTCTTGAGCGCAGATCCGTCCCTGTCGATCCCGAGCACGCGGACGTCGACGACGTCGTCCTCCTCCTTCCCCGCCCCCGCGGCGGTTAGGATCGACGAGGTGTGTCCGCCAAGTCCCATCGTCCCGTCGATCAGCCATCGATGTCGTCGTCCGTTGTCGGGGAGCCACAGGCGGAGCACCGCGTCGCGCATCACCGGGGTGTGGAGCGAGGCCAGGCCGCCGGTGGCGATGGCGGCGGCATTCGTCGACGTTCCCGTACGTCCGATGACTACTCCCGACGACGACGACGACGACGACGACGACGACGACCGATAAGACGACCTCGCGACGGACAAGACGACCGACTCGCCGTCCACGACGGTGCGGCGATGGGTCGGAAGACCGCTCGCGGAGACGTCGGCGATGACGAAGTTGGCAACGACGACGACGCGCGGGGACGAGCGAAGTAGCGAGGCCCGGAGTCGATTCATGATTTGGGGGGAGAGGCCGCAATAATTATTAACTGACGTGCAATAAACGGGGGGGGGTCACAGCCCGGCCCCCTGAATACTCAGAACCAAAAAAACGTCCTAGGTACGATACTAGATAGGCAGTAGTGGTCGTGGTCTTTCTTATGTTGTTGCCTTGCTCTTGCCCTTGCCCGTGATCGATCTTGCCATTGCTCTTGCCTTGCCCTTGCTCTTGCTCCCTCTCTCGCGAGCAAGAGCAAGAGCCAAGACCTCAAAAATCAAAACCCAGGAGAGCCCCTCTCAAACATGATCTGGAATCCTCATAACTTTCAGTTGTATTTGCTCGAGGCTACGCTCATCAATACAATGAAGTCGGTAATCATAACATTTTCCATCATCGCAGCTACCGTTGGCGGCGTATTCGCAAAACACTATGACGCAAACTACGATATCGGGCCGGAACACCGAAAGTTACAAACTGATAGGTCATTCACCGTAGACATGTATGACTCCATCGAAGAAGATATTGCAACATTGACAAGAAGTATCGAAGATGAAGAAGCTCGTACCCACTTCTTAGGAGGAATCGTCAGACTTGCTGCGCATGACTTTATGGATTTTGACCCAAGCAGCTTCGCACCCATGGGATCAGATGGCTGTTTTGACCCAGATCACCCGAATAACAATGGTTTGGACGAAATTTGGTGCGACGATTGCCCCTATACTCTGCTGCATCAAACAAAGTATTCCCACATCTCAAGAGCGGATTTTTGGGTGGTAAGCGCAAACGCTGTCATTTATCAAACTTCGGTAGACAATGCCCTGGACATGAGGGAAACATTTCTATGGGGAAGGAAAGACAGAGATTCGTGCATGGGATCTGGCCAGCGTCTTCCCGGGGAATCGGGATGCAAACAGATCGAAGCAAAATTTTTGACGAGGATGGGTTTAAGTTGGAGAGAAGCGGTCGCATTGCTAGGCGCGCACACCATTGGCAGAGGAAACAGAGACGTGAGCTCATTGTGCATTCGACATGATTTTTCTACGTGTGTTGATTTAATTACTGCATTCTATTCGTCGACACAATCTAGATTTCAGGCCATCATGGTACCTGGAAAGACAGCAATCAAGATGCTCAGGTAAGATAGGCTATTCGCCGGGAAGAATAAAGTTAAGAGCAAACAAACGCGTGCGTCACTGACATTATTTATATTGATTCCACTTTTGAATCCGAAGGTGTTCGACAAGCAATATTTTGTAGAACTGACTGAAAATGCCTGGTGGATGAGAAATGTCGGTGGTCCTCAAGATTGGACGACTGGAAGGAGTGGCGATCAGATGATGCTAAATACTGATATTTGCCTTGTGTATGACATCGACGAAAACGTAGGCACTGGTACTCCTTGTTGCACTATAGTCGATAGAACTTTCCCTGACGGCGAAAACCAATGCCTCGAACAAGAGGCAGCAAGCCGCAGATGCTCAAGATATTCACAAGATGATCCCAGGAGAGCTGCTAGGAATGCAGTGATAGAATATGGTGGCGGCGATGACAACAGTCGCTTTTACAGCGCTTTTAAGACCGCATGGACAAAAGCTACCAATCTTGGCCATAACAACTTGTTTCCTTTGGAATTGCCTTGTGATTCAGAACCGATTACCATTCAAGCTGAGCTCTATGCGGACATGTTTGGTGTAATTCGCGAAATTACCACCGATGTGGACGGCGGCGAGAATGTTGGCGACATTCAAACAGGCGATTGGATGTACTGGCCTCCGGTGACGATCCCGATCACGGGGACGTACAAGGTGTCGTACCGCGTCGCCGCCCTTAACAGCGGTGGCAGTTTGCAGCTCGAGAGGGCAGGTGGTTCTGTGGTATATGGAGAGATGAGTATTCCAGCGACGGGCGGTTATCAAACCTGGACGACGATCTCACACATCGTGA
>JALLAZ010000313.1:0-17505 GCA_036939755.1 Stephanodiscus triporus
CCCATCCGGAGATAATGGAGGATTCGGAGGGGGGCGACGGCGGTGCCGCCATCGCCCCCTCGTGCGAATCGTCGTCGTCGTCGAAATCGAAAAAATCGTCGACGTCGACGTCGACGTCGAACGCTCCTCGCGATTCTCCTCCTCCTCCTCCTCCTCCTCCCCCCCCCCTCCTACCCCCGCCGAATCCTCATCCTCATCATCCCCGCGCACGGCGGCGGAGGCGGCTGCGGCGGAGGCGGGAGGAGGTCGAGGCGACGCCCTCCCCCCCGATGACGATCGTCGTCGTCGTTCGAACGACGACGACGACGATGACGATGACGATGACGCGCGCGACGCCATCGACGTCGACGACGTCGATGACGACGACGACTTTCCATCATCGGATGGCGGGGGAGGTCGTCGCGCCGACGATGGCGACGACGACCTCGAGGTGTACTGTGCGACGATGATGTCGCGTCATTCGTCGTCGACGTCGGGGTGAGTCCGTTACATCGTACGATACGTCGTTCTTTTTTTGCTCTACTACGATACTTCAAATAAATCGCGGGGCTAATTTTAACTCCTCCTTCTTCTCGAAAAAAACAAACCAAAACGAAACGAAACCAAAACGAAACGAAACGAAACGAACTCCTGCACGTTCCGTCCCTCCCTTATGTTCTTGTTCGCGACGCGTGCGCACTCGCGCGGGATGGAATGTAATTTACTCATTTGCGATAATATGGGAAAATCCATCACCCCGCAAAACACACACGAAAAACAACAACAACAAACGAACGATAATCGGGGGGGGGGCTGTGTGTCGTACGTCCCAGGGACACGGAGGAGATGACGATGCGACGATCGGGGGGGGAAGACGTCGAGGAAGAAGAAAAAGAGGATGAAGACGACGACGACGACGACGACGGCGTCGCGATCGAAATCAACGACGACGACGGTGGCGTCGCGATCGAAATCGACGACGACGACAACGACGACAACGACGACGACAACGATCCAGACGGCGGCGTCGGAGGGGGGGGGTCCGCGATCGGCGGCGGCGGCGGCGAAGACGACGACGCGGAGGAGGCGCGGCGGGGCAATCCGTCGAGGACGACGGCACGACCGCGGGAGGAGGACGGGTCGTTGACGCCTTTGCGGACCGGACGCCGGCGAGACGACGATGGGATGGACGTGGCGGCGGACGGGATCGGGTCGTGGAGCAGCTCCTCGGTCGAAGAAGACGTTGACATTGACGACGACGAAAATGACGAAGACGCGATCGAAGTTGTAGAGGGTCCGTCGTCGTCGACCGATACGACGGAACGCGCGGACGCGGGGATGCGCGGATCGTACGGAACGACGGCGGCGTCGTCGTCGACCGACGGGGCGCAAGACTGGGAACGAGGGAGACGAAGAGAGCGAGGACGACTCGCATCGTCGTGCTTCTCGAAGGGCGTGGGGTCGAATACGCCGATTCAGATGCCGACGTCGCACGTCCCCACGTGGAGTGAAATACTTCCCATGTCATTGTGTCGACATCACGTCAAACGGCAGCAGCAACAGCAGCAGCAGCAGCAGCAACAGCAGCAGCAACAGTCGTATCAACAGCTGCATCATCATCGGCAGCAATCCTATCATACGCAACAGCAACATGCATCGTATGAATCCCCCAAGAGGATCACCTTGTCTTTGATCAACATGTGGGAGTTCACGATAACGGTGGAACCCCTATATGGCTTCAACAGTAACTACAACTACGGCAGTTACCCCCCCTACGGCAATGGCTTCGGCGGGTACGGAGGATATGGCGGAAACGCCTTGGGCGGCGGCCATTCAGTCAACTATCAATACAACTCAAATGCCAACAGCAAGGTCTCAACAGGTTTGCGCGCGCAGATCAAGAACATCGCGCGCAACTGCGTCGGCCGTAACGGGCGCACCGGTGCGGTGTTCGAACGCGGCGGTCTGGAGTCGCTTACCGACGATCCCATGCTCCGCGAGGACGGCAACGAAGGCGACGGCGGCGGCGGCGCGACCGCCTCATCGGTGCGGGGCAAATGGCGCATACCCCTCGGGGCCTA
This sequence comes from Stephanodiscus triporus, assembly GCA_036939755.1. Taxonomy (NCBI): domain Eukaryota; phylum Bacillariophyta; class Thalassiosirophyceae; order Thalassiosirales; family Thalassiosiraceae; genus Stephanodiscus; species Stephanodiscus triporus. The sequence goes on from JALLAZ010000313.1 coordinate 2,061, forward strand.
TCATCCCCTGATGACGTACCTTACGTCATCCTTCTCCGTCAATGGAAGCAGCCGTAACGTCGTGGAGGGAATACCCCCCGAGCAGCTTCGCATGGCCACCCTTGGACGGGAGCGCATGGACAAGAAGGTGCACACCACGGTCGACGAATTGCTCTCGCGAAACGTCGCCCCGTCCGTCGCGCGCGCTCTGGCGCCGTACCAGCGATCCGGAGTCGAGTTCGTGCTCGACAGGGATGGCAGGGCGCTCCTCGCCGACGACATGGGGTTGGGAAAGACGGTGCAGGCCATCGCCGCGATGAGCGCGTACGCGGACGAAGATTGGCCGCTGTTGGTGCTTTGCCCGAGCACAGCTCGGTACCATTGGGAGGTGGAATTCAGGCATTGGATGGGGACGGGGTCAGCGGAGAGGATGGAATCGGAGGCGGTGGCGGATGGCGGTGGCGGAGAAGGGGTTTGGGATGGGGGCGATGATGATGGAGGAGGTAGGGATCGCGGCGAAGGGGTCTACGCCGTCGATTCGTCATCCGCCGGCGACACCACACCATCGTCTGTGCGTAAAACGACCGCGATGAAGGTCGCAACGACGAAGGGCGCCCCATCCACGGTCCTGAAAAAGGGGCAAATCAACGTGCTGACCTCCGGTCGGGACACAATACTCAAATTCGATGGTTCCACCCGTGTTGTCATCTGCTCCATCGGGCTGATAGTCAACCTCGTCGCCTCCAATCGTATTCGTCCCGGGATGTTCCGCGCAATCGTCGTGGACGAGTCGCACGCGCTCAAAAACAAGGACGCGAAACGCACTAAGGCGGTTTTGCCCCTGTTGAGGGGGGCGCGACGATGTCTCCTGTTGAGTGGGACTCCGGCGCTCGCCAAGCCGAGCGAATTGTGGCCTCAACTTTCGGTGTTGGGGAGTCGGGGTGTGAACGCCGGGGGCCACGGAAACAATAGTGATGCGTCGTCGGGGATTTGGTGCGACGAAGAGGAATTCATGTCCAAGTACGTGAAGGGCAAGGGAGAAGAGGGGAACAAGGCGAGGTATGTTATTGTACACAATAGTGAAAATTTATGAATGATTTCTGACGCTAATGGAATATATGTTTGTGTGCAAAAAATCGTCTCCAAGCAGACTCGCCGAGCTCCATACGCTGCTAACATCGACCGTCATGATCCGAAGGATGAAGGCCGATATTCTCAAGAATTTACCGTCCAAAATCCGAGAAAAAGCCTATATTAATATCGAGGATAAAAATTTGCGCAGCGAATTTATCACATACATGCAGCTGCTGCGCGAAGGAAAGGGCGTCCTTGGGAAGCTCGCAAGGGAGCATCACCATGATAAGAAGTCGCGTGATGACTATGGCACCATTGTTGACACGGAAGAAAGAAACAACCAATTGGAAAGAGGCGGTGTATGTCAAAACAAGGAAGTACTTCACCACCTCTACAAGATTTCCGGCCGATCGAAAGTCCTTCGCATCACCCAAATGCTTCGAAGCTGGATAGCTGACAATACGAAGGGGAAATTGTGCATCTTTGCACATCATCTTGAGGTCTTAGATGAAATATCGAGCGGTGCCGATTTGTCAAATTCCAAAAGCAGCGCCACAAAGCACATACGAATTGACGGTTCCACGTCACCCAAGGCTAGGCAGGAACTGATACTTCAATTTCAGACCGACCCGGCAGTCAGGATTGCCATGTTGGGTATTACTGCCGCGGGAGTAGCCGTGACGCTGACTGCTTCTTCGACTGTTTGGTTCGCGGAGTTGTTTTGGACTCCCGCAATCATGATACAGGCAGAGGATCGTTGGTAAGAATTAATCTGATGCATGCTATTAGCGGCGTAACACGCTCATTTAGGGTTGGCTCATATATCTAATATTCTGCCCTTCCTGCATCATTTCTCTCCTGGATACAAGTCACCGTATCGGACAGCAAGCACGGGTACGCTGTCTGTATTTTATCGGGAGAGGGACGCTGGATGAGGTTCTTTGGAAACTCATTGAGAAGAAATTTCGCGATCTTGGAGAGTTCGTCGAGGGGAAAGAGAATATGGACATTGCACTAGAGCGTGAGCTAGAGCATTGTGAACACGAGGAGATTCTCAAATCAGAAGATAATGCCGATGATGAGACCAGCAAAAAGCGAAAGTCGCAAGATGTGCTCGGTGATCTGCTTGACACTGACGATCTTGAGTTAAAAAATGAAATCGACGAGCTATGCCACGAGGAGGAGGACATGCTGAACATGAAAAATGAGAACGACGAGGACGAACCTGACGCCGATGAGAACATAACGGCCGCACCTGGCAAAAATGTTGCGCCCGCTGCCAAAGCTGCACCGTCCGAAGTTGTGGAGCTTTCGGATGACGAAGATCTTAACGTCAAGCCATTGACAACTGCACACATACTAAATCGGTACCGTGAGAGCCGATTACCTGTGAATCTCAAAATAGATCCAAAAGCGCAATTCAACAATATCCGTCTTCACAGAGTTATTTATCCTGGCCCACACTACGGGCTCATCATGGCTTCGTTCTGTGGTCGCGTGATTGTGAAACAACACCAAACAGATGACAGTTTGTTGTTTCCCGCAAAAGTTGGTTCCATCATTGTTGGCGTCAACGGATACCTACTCCCGTAAGTAATACCATTCCGCTGTGCACCAACTGCTTGACAGAAATCTGCACGATGCGCAAGTTTCACATGGTCTTCTCCCCCCCCCTTTTTTAGATTATGTGCACCGTTCCAAAAAGTACTCGCGTTGATGAAAGGCATGATGCAAACACCTCCAGTCACAGTGATATTTGCGGACGATGACGATTTCATCTCCATGTTTATAGAAGGCTTTATTCCGACTCTGCCAGTTCGTTCTACCCCAATCCTCCCGTCTACAATTTTGCCATCTGCTTCTCACCCGGCACCATACGGGAATGGGTGGAGTAGTAATGCTCTTAGCGAACGGACCAAGACTTACCAAAAGTCGGAGGTAATTGATTTGCTTGATGACGATTAGACATACTTTCATAATCCTTAACATCGATACTAATTTAACAGTATTAATAATTGTTCACTGCATGATTTTTTGATTCTTGACTTTGAATGTATCAAGAGAATTTCGACAAGTTTCACATTAGTTAGAATTTCTAACCATCTATATTCGGGAAAATAATACCTAGGTGACATCATGTGCAAGTATTACACTTTGTGGCCAGCACCAAATCTCACAGGAGAATTTGGCTGTGTAGAATAATAATATCACACGTTCGATAACGATCGCTGCCATACTGCAAAAAAAATATCGAGGAGAAAAGTACTTAGTTTTTCGAGGAACGAAGCACACCACATCACACCACACCGATCAGCAATCCGCGGTTTCATCGACTACGAACTTGCGCTGTGCGCGCTTCATTCCACCCCGGGAACAACGATGCGGTGGGGCGGGAGGAGAAGATGCCATGCTATCCTGGCGTCGATGATGATGTCGTCGTCGTCGTCGTCGTCGTCGTCGTCGGGCAACGTCGTCGTATGCTGCGGCGCCCTCGCCGTCGCCGAGACGACGACGACATCGACGATGGGATGGGCGTCGTCGTCGTCCGCGCTCCTCCTCCCCCTCGCGTCGTCGTCGTCGTCGTCGTCGTCGTCCCCTCCTCCCCCCCCCGGCGGCCCCGAGGCGACGACGTCGTCGTCGTCCCGTCGACTCCTCGTCACGGTCGGCGCGACCGTGACGGTGTCCTCGTCGACGACGTCGTCGTCGTCGAGCGAGTCGTTCGTGGTCGTCGCGCGCCGCGACGACGACGACATCGACGACGACATCGACGACGTCGTCCCCATGAACACGCCGGCGAGGCTAAGCCTGCCGTCCCACCTTTCCCTCCGTCGCGTGTCGGGGAAGGGCATCGGGGTCGTGTCCGCGGCGCATATACCCGCGGGACGATACCTCGGCGAGTACGAGGGGGAGGTCATGGACGAGCACGTCAAGGATCGGAGGTACCTGAAGTCGATGGAACGTCATCGGACCGACGAGGACGTGCGGTGGGCCGAGTCGCGGGCCGAGAGGGGCCAGACCACCACGGGGGACTACCTCTACGGCGTGTCCCTCCCCCCGTCGTCGTCGTCCGACGACGAAAATTCGCCGTCGTACTCCTCCAGGAGGGTGTACGTCGACGCCGAGGACGAATACTTCGGCCTGTGGACGAGGTTCTTGAACCACGCGCCGCGACCGTACGACAACGTGCGCCCGAAGAGCATCCACGAGAGTTACGATGGCAGGCCGAGGGTGTGGTTCGTGGCCAACCGAGACATCGTGCCGGGGGACGAATTGTGCTTCGACTACGGCGACGACTATTGGCTGGACGGGGACGACGTCGTCTGAAAAAATAAATAAATAAAACACGGGAGGAGGAGGGAGGGAGGGAGGGAAGGAAGGGAGGAAGAAATAAACGGCGGAAGGCGACGTTGTTGACCGTGATGGTAATATGTGCACCAAGAGAGTGTCAAGCAATAGATGGAAGAACGATCCCCCCTTGCCAGAACCATACTTAGGCTACGCGGGGTTGCAATGAACCAAACGCCGGCCGATGAAACGAGGGACCAAACTCTGCTCGATAATACATATGATATAGGAAATAATCTAGCAGGATACGACGCCATGCACGATGGTGTGCATCTTTCAACCAGCCCCCCCCCCCTCCGAACATAGAAGACATGTTTCTGCCGTTGGCACTGTTCGTCTTGAAGCAGTGATAGATATTTGGGTGACGCACGTACAAATATACAAATCCATTAGTCCTCCTCAAACGTCTTCTACCACATTCATTTGGTTGTCCACTTCATCGAAGTAGAGGTTGTGGAAGCGTTAACAGCGGTATTCACGGCCACAAAGAAATTATTCCATGCACTTATTTCTAGACCACGTTTCGTTCAATTTACACGAGTTCGCATCCGATGGCAGATCTTCACTACTACTGTCTCGGTCACTGGGTACCCTCAGTTGATCGGGCGAGATAGTGAAACGCAAGAAATGAAGTAACGAGCCTTAATAAATAGATTGACTACTTTAAGAATGGAGGTTTACAGATATTTCTCAAGTCCCACTACAAAAACCGAGAGGGACTTTTCTCCACAAAAACAAGTCGCTGCGATGATCGGGCCGTGCGAGGAATTTTACTCCCCGCCTGACTCGGTCAGCGACGATGGCGTCGACGCCGGCTTGCGACTGCCCCTGGTCCTCTCGGACGACTTCCTTGCTCCCGCATTTCGAGGCCCGGAACTTTCGGACGATGACGGCACACCAGTGTCATCAGCAGGAGGAGTACCGACAACGGTCGTCACTGGTCGCGTCGATGCCATTTCGACCTTCTTCGTCGATAGCTGCGGAAAAATGACAACAATAAGGCACGTGCGCCGTGTGAGTAAATGAGATTTTTGACCCCCCCCCCCCCCCCCCCCCCCCCCTTGCCTGCCTATCATCTCCTCCTCTTTGAAAAGACGCCCATAACAACATGTCGCTCGATTCCCTCCTCCATTCCGCCATCGGTGCCAACGATGATGATCTCAAGTTCGTCTTCGTGGGCGGGAAGGGCGGCGTCGGCAAGACCACGAGCTCGTCCGCCATCGCGACCCTACTCGCCGAGCGGTGCAACCGTCGCGTCCTCCTCGTTAGCACCGATCCCGCCCACTCCCTCTCGGACGCGTTCCTTCGAAACTTCACGAACGTGCCGACCTCCATCGGCGGAGGGATGAACAACCTGCACGTCATGGAGGTGGATCCCGCCGAGACCATGCGGGCCGAGCTGGAGAGGTGGGCCGAGTTGGCGAGAGGGATCGCGGAGTCGGACCCCCCGGGAGGTGGGGCGGTCGGCGGTGACGACGACGACGAGGGGAACGACATGGTGAGGAAGATCAAGCAGTTCCAGGAGTGGCTTTCGGGGATACCCGGCATCGACGAGGCCACCGCCCTCGCGTCCGCGATCGAGCACATCGAGAGCGATAGGTATGACCTGATCGTGTTCGATACTGCCCCGACGGGACACACCCTCAAGCTCCTTGGCATGCCCGACATCCTCCAGGCCGGCATCGAGAAATTGCAGGGATGGCAATCCACCCTCTGGGGATATTGGGACGTCCTGAAGGGCATGGGATCGTCCGCGTCTCTCGGGCGTATGCGCGCGAAGGAGGAGGTGGCGGAGATGTTGGAGAATTACAAGAGAGGCATACAGAAGGTGGCGTTGATGCTGCAGGACCAGAGACGGACGCGATTCGTCGTTGTTTGCATCGCCGAATATCTGTCGATCTCCGAAACGCAAAGGCTCCTGCAAGAGTTGAAGAGGAATCGGGTCCGCGCGTCTCACGTCGTCGTGAATCAACTTGTGGTCGACAACGCGCTGTCCAGGGACGAATTGACGGAGTTGGAAGGACTTGCCGAGGTGGGATCGCTGATGTTGAACCAGGAGCTGCTCTCCAAGACCGTTCACGCGTGTCGATTGACAACGGCTCGGAAGTGTATTCAAGAGAAGTACCTCGCACAGTTGAAATCGTTCCCAGAAACGGAGGAGATTTTGGACGGCATATGTGCGGTTCCACTCCTCGCCGAGGAGGTTACCGGGACCGACGCCCTCCGCAGATTCGCGAAGTATATGATACGCAATCCTCCTTCCGCGGAAGCAGCTATTTCAGCGAGTTTGGTATCTTCTGGTCCGAGGCGCTTGTATGACAAGCAGTTATCGGATAAGAAAGATGCAAATGTTTCGGAAGGCGAGGGCGACGAAAAGAAAGATATGACCGACAATGTATTTTGGACACCAAGTAAAGGTGATTATGTAAAGATAACAGGCTTGGAAAAGGCAGGTCAATACAATGGCCTGGAGGGGGTCATTGTAAGCGCTCTTGATGCCGAAACGGAAAGGTGTGGCGTGAGAATTGAACATAATGGACGGATGAAAACTCTTGCACTCCAGATGCAAAACATTGTCTTATTGCACAAGGCGAAGAAGTCGAAGAGTGGCAATGTTTACTCGGATGTCTCGTCAGCTCCATCCGTGGAACAGCCCATGAGCAAGGCAATGGCATTACTGGAAGATCCAGAAATAAAGGCCTTGGTCGCAAGCAACCCAAAGTTCAAGGATGCAGTCGAGGATTGCATAAGTAATCCGATGAATTTCATGAAGTACCTTTCAGATCCAGAAATGAGTCCGTTGATTTCGAAGGCTATGGCAAAGTTGAAGTTCTAGATAGTTGTGAGTAAGATCGTCTTAGATGATTTACTCTTCTTTCTGAAGAACTGCATTATCAGTTGCCAATCTAACAATACTTAACGCCAGTACGATACAAAATAGTGATGCACTTAATGAGACGCACTTTAAAGATGAGTTCGTGGTGTGGCGGCATTCTCAGAACCCAAGAACTGGGTGCACGACAACGAGTCCACCATCAAGGTGTGGTCCTTATTAAAATTAAGGACAGGATTGTTGGCGTCGGTTGACCAATGTCGTAGCAGTAAAACTGTTACAGTTGTGGGAATAAATGCTATGAAATTCCACGAGAGTAGAAAATGGTCAACAACTTTTCCAGAATATATTACGTTTTCGCCATCATATTGCTTTTCCTGGTACCATTAGTGCATCACTGCCAGCTGTCGTTTCCATTTGAAATCATGAGTTCACTTGCTCTACGTGATAACAGTAGGGGCATCTCTGCCGGTTGTCTTTTCCATTTGAACTAGCCTCAGGGCTTCTTCGGCTAGATCTTTCAAAGCTACAGGCGCTGACATATCGTGCTTAGAAGGGTCTTTTTCATATTGCTCTAAGTACATGCGCACAGTGGCTCCAGAACTTCCAGTACCACTAAGACGGAATACAACCCTGGCCGGATCACCCGTTGACAGCTTGAAGTTGAGGATGAGCCCTTGTTTTGATGTTTGGGAGCCGTCAACGGGGTCGGTGTAGCTGTGCGAATGAATTGAAAGAGCAAAAATCATAAGAAAGCGTTCCATCAAGGAAAGGGTTGTACACATACATGAAAGTTCTCACCTAAATTCGACAGCATCGACTAATTTGATGCCTGCATCACTAGCATCTGGTAACACGGCATCCCCAGTTACAAAACTTTCTCTTATGGTATTCATGACCTGGTTCGCCGCCTCAGAGTCAACGCCTTCATAATCATACCTGCAGTAAAAGTGACGTCCGTACTTGGCCCAATGGCTAAGTACAATATCTTTCACTCCCACCAAGGCCTCTCCGTCATTAAGTCCCTCGTTTGCCTTGCTTAAAATTGACATCCATGCCAAAACGGCCCTGTCAACCAGCCAAAAAGAGGATGGATGAGTGAATCAGACATGCCTTCTCCATGAGACCTTGACGGTGTCGAGTGGTAGTAGTAGTCGGGCAACATAACTCACCATAATCCATCCTTTTCACGAATGTGGTCCGATCCAGTCCCGAACGATTCTTCCCCGCACAGAAAGGGGCCGTAGTCTGTCCCGTCGAAGCTCTCTCTGGAGGACATGAGGTTGCCAAAGAACTTCCAACCGGTGGGGGTGACAAAGCAGGGTATGTTACGTGCTTTAGCAACGACATCCAACGCCGCCGAGGAAGGCATGGATCGAGCCACTCCTTTGAGACCCCCGCGGGTTGCAAATTGCGGAATAGATTCCCAGTTGTCACAAATCAGGGCCATACTGTCGGATGGAGTGACAAAGAATCCAGCGCCAGCAATCAGGTTTCGATCGCCGTCTCCATCATTAGCAGCGCCAAGGGTAGGAAGAGACGACGAGTCAAGGGAGGGATCTGCACTACCATCAGGCAACAATCCCATTTTTAACCTGGATAACACAAAGATGAAAAAATAATACTTAGCACGAGATCGCTTTATAATGAAAATATTGGCGGCTGGAATATCATCTCTCCACTCACACTAGTTCTGATGCATATGTCAGGTTAGGATCTGGATGGCAAGTGCCAAAATCAGGTAGAGGATTGCAACGCATAAGAGAAGACCCTGGCAAACCGAGCTCCTCCACCAGCACTTTCTGGGCAAATGGCCCCCCTGCTCCATGCATACCGTCAAATACAATGGAAAAACCCTCGCGTGCTCCAAACTTTCTCAATTGTGCGAAATCAAAGCAAGATTTGAGTGCATCAAGGTAGTTTCGAAATGGGTCAATGATCGTCACAGAAGATGTTGGAGTGAGTTGATATTTGGTGCCAACGGGTGCGGCGAGATCAATATCAGGCGAGTTGAAGACGGTTTTGTAGGATGATATTTTCAGGGTCTTTTCGTAAAGAGCCTCCGTGAATTCCTCTCCTGCTGGCTGTCCCAAAGCTTCATTGTACTTGATTCCAAAGTCTTCACCGGGGCCACCGGGATTGTGACTAGCAGTCAATACAATACCTCCTTGAGCCGCTCCTTCTCCGTCGTTTCCTCCGCCGTCTGCGGTACGACGACGAATCACGGCAGACACGGCAGGAGTTGACATTATGCTGGAAAGAGGTCAGAGGACGGAAAATATCTTTGAGTTGGTTTAAACATAGCATGAGAAGCTCACCCATGTTGGGGAATCCAAATATCGCTGATTCCATTGGCGGCGAGAAGACGGGCTATGGTCTGTATTGCTTCATTGTTGTAATAACGACCATCTCCGGCTACAACGATCCTAGAGAGGTGAAAGCAACATGTAAGATATGAATAGAAAAGGAATACAAAAATATCGGCCCAAACTTGATCCAAATACTCACGTATCGAGCATCCTTCCGCCGTTAGCAGCCGCGGCCGTATCTATCAAACTTTGAATGAAATTCTCTACATAGTTTGGACCCATCCAAACTTCAACCTTCTTGCGTAGGCCGCTCGTTCCTGGCCGCATTCCCTCAATGGGTGCGGTGGTAATGGTTACAACGTCGTTGGCCGTTTCAGTGCTCATGTCCATGCTGCTGTTACTGCCGGCGGACGATGGACCACCTCCTCGGGGAAGGCGCGACAAAGACAGGAATGCAACATGATTGTTGACAACCCCCGATGATGCTCGCGACAGACCAGATGATGGTCGAGCAAAGGCTCCCGACTGAGGGATCGCCATAGACATGAACGCAGCCGCAAGGGCAGCGGTGGCAGTGGTGAACTTCATGTTGTTTAGGATGCTGTTGTTGTGCTTTCTGTGGATAAAGAAGTTAGAGGGGGCTTAGCGGTGCGTCATGCGTCATCGTGTCAGCTCAATTTTGTTTTTAGCGAGAAGAGAGTGAGTAGGTAGTGTAGTGTGTACGTACTTTTTGGCGCCAAGAGAGCGGTCAACTACCAACGAAGCGGGATCGGACTAACCAGACACCACCATGCAACTCCACGATGAGGACAACAAAGAAGACAAGGATGATGAAGGATGGCAGGTTAGCGACCCAAATTGTTACGGAACCGTGATCTTGATCAGCAAGACCTCCTTTTCTGAGTGCTTCAGGTTAGGCACTACAAAAGTAACCTGTAACATGCCCCCTTCTTGAGGAGATGAAGTTACTTCCAGGGCGGTCGGGACTTAACAGAGACCTGTGACTTTTCTTTGCAAAATGCGAAGAGATTGAGTCAGTAGATAGCCAATGCCACCATCCAAAGTTTGCCTTTGTCTTGCTCTTACTGTCATGAATTTCTCTTGGTGCACTCGGGGAGGAATCAACTGCAGATTTCAGTGAGTGTCCCACAATTATGTGGGAAAACATCTAAAAGAGATCAAAAATAGTGATCTTAAGCTTTAAGTATGACATCGGTCTAAAAAGCCGTACAAACGAATCAACTAACAGAACATCAATAACTATAGCATCACCAGAGCATGTAAATTGTGGCAGTAACTATCTGCTACCAGGAGGCTGCTGCTGTGGGTCTATTTGTGCGTGTGGAGATTCAACAACGTTTGATTCGGAACTATTTTTCCTGTAATCCACAGCTGTCGGACTTGTATGGGCCATAGACGAATCAAAGTGAGAGCTGGAACGTTTATGCCCTCCGTGTAAAGGCGGTCTGCTGCCACTGATACCTTTTCCCTCATTACCGTTCTGTATCTGCTGCATGCTCGTTGGTGGCAACTTAGCACGCTGTTGTTGCACCTCTTTCTTCTTTTCAATGAACTCCTTTTCAATTTGACTCAATCGTCGTGCCTGTTCCTCCTCAGCAAGCCGCACCCTCTTCTCAAATTCAATGCGTTCCTTTTCGTGTTTTTCGAGTAACATTTGATGCTGCGCCTCCACCTCCTCCTTGGATCTATGAAGATTATCCATTCGGGTGTGATATGATTTATTGGCGCGTTGTACCTTCTTTTCGAATTCTTGTTCAAGCTTTCTTATTTCTTCTGCATCAGCATCAGCATCAACGTCATTTTCATCGGCAATTCCCTCTGAAGACTCAGCTGTCGGGAGACACTGCTGTTGTTGCAAAACTCCTGGCGGAGTAGGCGTCTGGACAGCAGCTGGATAGGTAATCCAATCAACAGCGTGCGAAAGGTGCTCCATACTACTTGATCTGTGCACAGTTGGTTCCGCACTCATTGATCTAACATGCATTGGCTCCTGAGCCAGCTGAGGAATGGCTGACGGTGATGATGGCATAGATAATGATTCACGCGCGGCAGGCACTTGTTGCTGTGGCTGCACAGTTGACATGTGTAAAGTTGACATTTGAGAGGAAAGGGGGGTAAACGGTTGTGACGGCTCTGGTGGAAGAGGAGTAGGAATTTGGCCCACATGATTTTGTGTTCGCTGTGATTGCAGCGTAGTGCTTACTGGCCCGCTTACTGCTGCCTGGGACAGATCTTTCCCAAGATTCCCAGGCTGCGGCTCAACCACGGCGCCACCTGGATGTTGGAAGCTCCCCGTCGATGGAAAACCCGATGCATACATGTGCTGCGGCGCTTGAATCGGCTGAGGCTGCATACTCACTGAGCCCGGAGAATGCAAAGCCATCATGCTTTGCGAGTGCTGCTGATGCTGCTGATGCAATGCTTGCTGTGCCAGCACATTTTGCTGCTGCTGCTGCTGCAGTTGCGTCCACTGGTTCTGCTTCATCCGTGCCTCTCGTGCCACGGCACTGATTGCAGTACTAATTTCGAGAATGGCATCATCTGGGACCTCGTCAAGCTCCGTGATCATCTCCCGCGCTACCTGGACGGGATCGTCATCCACAAGGTCAAAGGTGAATTCAATCGTCGTTTGGCTTACATCGGGAAGGGTAAGGGCGAGGTTGATGGCATTGTTAGGATACGGTTTGTTGCCCCCATCAATGACTGCAGGGGGGACTGCCCATACTTTGTACGGCAGTGAACTTCCCAGGGTCTCTGCATCCCTGACAATATTCGGAGGAGTTTTGTTAAATGCGGCAGGAGGCGGCGTGGAAGATAACGATATTACTTCCATTTCCCTTGCAGGGGGCTCATCGTCGGATAAAGCCGTGCCCCTCCCCATTAAAACGGTAACCTTTTTCATGTTGGCTTCATTTTCAGGCATTTCACCATATTGATCGTCAATCTGTTCATCTTCCACCGTACCCGCTGATTTGAGTAAATCCTTACCCTCCAGCGAATTGGGTCCCTTATTCGCCAGTGCAGCGGCATTTTCATTCCGTGGGGGCTTCTCCAGGTGTTCGCAGGGGCTGGTTGAGCTAGCTGCCTGGCCGGGTATCGATGACGCATGCTTACTATTAACAATTTCGTCATTCCCTCCGATTTTTGGAACCAATTCTTCCGAATAACTATCCTCCGAGAATGTCATGCTGGTTTGCCCCGCCTCCTCAATTATCATATCCACCACGGCGGGTTCCAGTTCGATCGTCATCTCATCGTCGTTATTCTTCGCCAGAAATTGATGTTTCAACAAATCGCTCGCTGATGGTCTCGCATTGGCATCCTCCCCTATTCCCAAGCACAGCAGTATGAAGTTGCGTGCGTCGATGGACTTGATACGATGTAGACTTGGAGGGGGAATGCCCTGCGTGACCTTCTTGTAAATTTGAGCCGGATTTGCGCACTCATGATACGGGACATCACGCGTGATGATTTCGAGGAGGAGCATCCCGAAGGCGTAAATGTCCACCTTTTCGTTGTAATTTTCGTCATAGAGTTCAGGTGCCATGAATTCGGGCGTGCCGAGGACGCTCAGCGGCTGCGACGGCGAAACAAGAAATATGCATTCAGACGTCAGAATATTCTTATCTTATCATATGAACGCGGGACGCGGGATCCAAAAAATGCTTACCTGATTCTTCTTACTGATCGCCGTGCTCAGGCCGAAGTCCCCGATCCTCAAATCCCCGCTCGTACCGTTGATGAATATATTATCGCACTTCAAATCCCGATGTATGATCGGCGGATCCTGCGAGTGGAGGTACTCCAGCCCGTTGAGTATCTGTATCGCCCACCTCCGGAAGATCTTCCACCGTATCAGCTGCACCTTCTGCACGAACGACTTGAGCGTGCCCGACGAGAGTATCTCCGTGACGAAGATGACGCGCTCCGTCTCTCGATTGACCCACGATCCGTGGAACGATATGATGTTGGGATGGTGCAGCCGCTCGAGGAGTCGCACCTCGTTAACAATGCGCGTCCTTTCGGCCTTCGGTACACCGAAGAGCTTAACGACGTTCCATGCCACCTCTATCCCCTCGATGGTGTCGTACGCGCGGTAAACGTCCTTGTACGCGCCGGAACCGAGCTTCTCCTTGAACCGGATGTACCGCTCGGCGGGGGACTTCTCGACGATCTTCGACGACATGTGCGACGGCACGTCGCTTCCGTCGTCGTCTTCGTCGTCGTCCTCGCCGTCATTGTCGTCGCCTCCGCCGAGGTCGGCGTGAACGACGTCCAGGCTCGCCGAAGCCCGATGGGGCGTCCGGACCACACGTTCGGACGTGCCGTCCGCGATGCCGACGGGGGCGGATATGGAATGCTTCAGGGAGGGTTTCTCCACAGTCGTCGTCGAGGTCTGCAGGTGAGGTTGAGGAGAAGGAGGAGGAGGAGGAGGAGGAGGAGGAGGAGGAGGAGGAGGAGGAGNGTTTTTTTTGTTTCGTCTTTTCCCCCCCCCCCCCCCCCCCCCCTCCCTGCACGAAATGGAAAAAAATACGACATAAAAAAAGGCCCACGAACCACATCCGTGTGCGGGGGGCAATCGTCCTCTTCTCCCACCGGCACACTCACCGCCTTGATCGCCAATCCCTTCTCGACGGCCTGGGACGATGCGTCGGCGAGCCTCCTAACCAAAATGTCCTCCCCGGGGAGGGACGAGGCGGACGGGACGCCGAATCCCGCCGACGCGTCGCCGGGCCCGCGCGTGGCCGTCATCCCCGACCTCCCGACCTCGACGTACATGCGTCCGGACGTGACCGGCGAGAAGTTCACGAGCTCCTGCCAGACGATTTCCACGACGGCGACGTCGTCGACGTCGCCGCGTGCGAGGACGGAGGCGTATACGGGACGCGCGCCAACGCGTATCCCCGCGATGTCGTACGATCGTAGCACGGCGGGGGCCCACTTGGTCNCCCGCGATGTCGTACGATCGTAGCACGGCGGGGGCCCACTTGGTCGCGAGCCACTCGGCGAGGCGGGTGGGCGAGGGCACGGAGGAGAATTCCGCGCGGAAAAGCGACGGGGACAGTCGTCCGGATCGGGAGGGAGACGACTCGGACACGACGCGGCGGAATTCGGTGTCCCACTCAGCATCCGTGGGTCCCTCCGTGCCCGGGAACGACGACAGCGAAACCTCCATGGTCGTGGGGGCGGCCGCGCCGTCTTCCCCCGCGACGACGGCGGGGATCATTCCCAGTCCCAATCTCGACGCCGCCTCGGCCACGGCAAGACGATTCGACCTGTATTCCATCCCGCCTCCACCTCCTACTCCACCGCCCTCCCCGACGGACGACGATGTCGTGACCACCACGGCTGGATCGATCCTCACCGACCTCATTGAGTACATTTCGCGAACGACCGGATCGCGGCGCGGACCTCCCACGAAGTGCGACGATTCCGGCTGATGATTTTTTTTTTTTAATCGCGGCAGCAGTTAAATAGGTAATAGGCGTCAAGAAGGGGGAATGGGAAGAGGAGGCGATCAGGACAACGGCAAGAGGCGGGATAACAAATAGCAGCACAATCATTCGAATTTCGGAGGGCGCCTCCTCGAACGCGGGGGGTAAATGGCGCAAACAAAAAATAAACACGCACCGACGACTCCGGCGCGCCGAAGAGCTCGCCGTAACGTATCACCGTCGCCGCTCCGCCCCTCCCCCCCCCGGTCACGGCCTCCTTCAGGGTGCGGGGCGGCGCAGTCGTCGTCGACATGCCGTCCTCCTCCTTCCCGCCGCCCGCGACGAGTCCCGCGAACATCGATCCAAGGCCACCGAGGACCCCCCCCCCCGGTGATGCCCGCCGCCGCCTCCACCTCGTCCTCCTCCTCCCCCTTGCGTTACTCCCCCGC
>JALLAZ010000314.1:0-17160 GCA_036939755.1 Stephanodiscus triporus
TGAACTACACATCCACATCATGCGAACCGCCGATAGAACAAGCTCTGCAAAAGTAGCCTCTTACTGGTTACCCTAACATCAATTGGGATAAAGAAAATAAATTCCGCCTGCATATTATCTTTCTTTCCCTCTCCACATCCTCTCACGCCTCCATTTTCTTGCTAAATACCTCATTCTACTCGCCCTCCTTCACGGGAATGTACCTCCAAACGACAGCGAGGAGACTCCCGGTCAAGGCCATCCACACGACGCTAACGGCCGAGGGCACACGCGCGACGTAATCCCCGAAGTGCAATTTGGCGAGCAAGAACCCGAACGCCGAGGACTTCATGGACGTCTCGATGGCCATGGTGCGGGACTTAACCTCCCCGAACCCGGTAAGCTTTGGCAGCCAGTAACCGACGATGCCCCCGACGAGATGGAGAAGGAGGACGGGGATCTGTTACGCGCGCGTTTGTTGTTTTCATTTTCATGATCAGAGAAAAAGAGCGGTAGAAAAAAAGCAGCACGAGACGAAAAATTGAGATTCGATACGACGAATAACGATGACGTGATACTCTGCCATGCGAAAAAAAGGTTGCGGTCGCGTAATAACCCTACCTGCAATCCCATGCCGGCGTTCAGGATGGGATCGGCGACCTGTGCCACGGCGCTCGCGACGAGGAGGCAAGTCGAAACTACTCCGACCACCGGCGCGAACGGGAGGATGGCCTTGACGACTTTGGGGAAGAACTTATTCAGCGTCATGCCGACTG
Organism: Stephanodiscus triporus; assembly: GCA_036939755.1. Lineage (NCBI taxonomy): Eukaryota > Bacillariophyta > Thalassiosirophyceae > Thalassiosirales > Thalassiosiraceae > Stephanodiscus > Stephanodiscus triporus. The sequence goes on from JALLAZ010000314.1 coordinate 756, forward strand.
CGATGGGGGCGAGGACGACCTACGTTTCATCGCGAAGAAATATTATTCAAGGGGAAGACATGGAACAAAAGTGGCAGCGGAAAACAATCGACGCGTCCCTCCCAAAACCAAACTCCCAAAGCATGTCGAGGAGGAACTCACCTGACAAGTCGAAACAGCGATCCCTTTAGCGTCCACGGGCACCACCGCCCCGAGCATCGTCTTGCAAAGGAACGGCGTCATCAGTATCGCTCCCACGGTCGTCGCGGTGGTCATCAGAACGCTCAACGCCACGTTTCCCTTCGCGATGTAGGTGCACAGATTGCTCGCCTGTCCGCCATTGATGCTCCCGACGAGGACCATCCCGGCGAGGAGGCCCGCGTCGAGCCCGAACGCCCTCCCGAGCGCGAAGGCCAGCATCGGCATCATGCCGTAGCAGAGGGAGAACTGCATGAGTATCGAGCTCGGCTCGCTCGCCACGGCCACGAAGTCCGCGGGCGTCAGGGTGATCCCCATGGACAGCATGAGTGCCGCGAGCGCCGCGGTGAAGTACTCGGTCGTGAAGAAGTCGAAGGTGGACGGCCGCTTGAGCGCGATGGCCGTGAATAGGACCGTCCACAGGGGGAAGAGCGTCGTGGCGGCGTTCGCGGCCTTGGTGTACGCGTCGAATACTTTGGCGGACAGGGAGCCGTCGTCGGCGGAGGCGGCGTCGGAGCTCTGCGTGTCATTTTTTTCGTCGAAGATGGGACATGAAAATGCCCGAGAGGGAAGGCGGAGGGGGGGGGGGGGCGTTACTCGCGTTGTGAAATGCATATATATATATATATATCATGTGCGACATCGATGTCGATATAAGGAAAGCCAGACGCCATCCCACGTCGCGGGAAAACGACACGAGGAGGATGACCAGACTTACCATTCGCAGAATGGCAGACGAAGGCGCGATGGTGGATCTGCCGCCGCCGAGCTTGCCGGATGGACGGTATCCGGAAATGACGGCATTTCCGACACTGTGAAGGACCTGCCGCGAGGAAGAAAGAGAATAAAAGAGAGAGAGAGGGGGAAGACAATAATATTAGAGATAATGAATAGGGGGTGATGATTATCGTCTGACATGAAAAATCTTCATCCGAGCGAACGTCATCTGGCGTGTGGCCTCGACGACGACGACGACAACGACGACGACGAGGCCATTATTTTGGAAATTGGCCCCAATGTCGCGTGGAAGGTAAAACTCACGGGAGCCCTGATCGGGGCGGGGGCGAACCCGTACGCCGTCGTCGATGTGGCGATTAGGAGGCAGGCGATCCTCATGATATTGTTCGGTCGTCCCTACTGTGAGTGGGGTCGGAGAGGACAAATAATAATAAGTAATGTGTGATTGTTGGGTCGGGTCGGGTCGGGTCGATCTCTTTTGGGGAGACTGGGGAAAAACGTCACCGTGTGTCAACTTTCAGGACAACGGTAAAGATTCGATCTCCCCCGTTGGAATCAATACTAGCCTTTATCCACGAGCCTGACTGACGCCGCCGACGGGGACCGACACTGGAGCATCCCCCCAGAGAAAAAAATGTTGCGTGTTAATAGTACTCCTAACTCTCTTGACTAGCGTTACCGAAATGGTTTTATTTATGCTGATGGATTTCAAGGCAAGAAGTAAATTAACTACTTATCAAAATAAATAGGTAAACAAATAATATACAAATTTCATAAACCCTAATTATCGGACCAATGACGAATACTCTAGAGTACGATACACACTAGAATACCAATATAATATTATGATTGAAATGATGGCGACGATACCCGACGGCGCGTCGTGTTACATCTGCCTGGACGATGGGCCCGACGAGGAGGGGAAGCCGCTGGTGCGCGACTGCTCCTGCCGCGGCGATGACGCGGGCTTCGCCCATCTATCGTGCATCGTCAAGTATGCAGAGCAAAGGAGCCGACAGGGCTCGGACAAGTACGACGCGTTGGACGTCATGTTCGACTTCGTTGATCCATGGCATAAATGCAATAACTGCAAACAGCCCTTCAAGAACCGATTATCCCGTGATCTGTCGTCCGCGTGCGTTTCTTTTGCGGAGGCTGCCCACGGTCAACCCGATAACAGCATCGAGGATAAATGTAAAGTGATGATGGCTCGTAAACTCAACATTTGCACGTTTCTCAGCGGCATGAGAGAGGTATTTGAGATCGGCGTCGACAAAATAAAACTTCGAGGGGAGTGCATTATGCTCATCGAGAGGTTTATGGAGATGGTCGGTCAGATGAAAAAAGACATGATGATGGACAGCAGGTGGGTGCACATGCCCAAAACAAGTTATGAATATGGGATGTATTATGTCGTATGCGGAGATTTCGAGGCTGCTGGATATGATTATTGGGGGTATCTTTATAACTGGGACGGCACCCAAGCCAAAGGCACAGAAATCATAGAAGCGAGCTATAAGAAGGCTATCGCATACCACACAAGGGCTCGAATCATCTATAATTTGCTCGGCAACGATGATAGTTCCAATGAAATGGAAATGAAAATCATTATGATCAGGGAGAAATTGGCGCAGTTTAACAAAGAAGGGGACACCGACGATTATTCAGTCGCTCTGTTTCATAAAGCGAAAGAGATCTACGAGCATAACATCAAATCACATGGCTTGTCATCGCCAATTACTATGATGTCAGGATTCTATTATGCGAATATGCTTTGTCAGGCACATCGTGATACTGAAGCTGAGAAGCTCATCACGGAGTTGGCCGCTATAAGCCGTCGCGTTTATGGTCCGGACCACAATTGTACCAAATTTATCGATAAATCGCTCAAGCAGTGGAAGTTGAAGTAATTTTTCATATCCATAATTCCAGAGAATGAGGCTGAGGGGGCGGGTGAGGACAGCGAGGACGATTTGGAGGATGTAGACGAAGACGAAGACGAGGAAGATGAGACAGATGGCGATGACAATTACAGCAATTCTGATGACGACGGTGACGGCGGCAAGCTGAAAAAAGAGGTAGAGGATATTCAAGACGGAGAACAAGTCGTTCTTTTCCGATCATTGAATTGCCTACAACTTTTCGATAGAAAGAAACTCAATGGATTAATTCGAAAAATCACATTATATGACTCCTGGTCAAAATCCACGTCCAACTGCTTAGGCTGCTCGTGTTCTTGCTCGCGGAAGGCCAGAATCGGATCCACCTCGCATATTAGAATTCTATGAATAGAATAGAGAAGGAGGAGAACCACCGTTCGATGATGAGCTGCATTTGACTTACTTATATACATACAAAAAAAAGTTTTTGGTAGCGGGGAGGCCCCTACTGAGTAATAATATTAACTTGGAGTAATACTGCTTGATATAGGTAACCTGTTGGCCATGTGTGTCTTGACACGTAACGTCAGGTCATCCACCAGCGATCTTACCCTCTTGAGCGTGACGAGGGCGACGGAGACGACGAAGAAGACGACCAATCAATGTTACTACTCTTATCAAATAAATATGAACACAAAATAATATACCTCTATTACAGTTGCGGGGGACGGTCGCACCGAACAGCAAAATATAACTCTGGACAACGACAATGACAATCAGACCACCAACACGCTCCCCTCTCCGACGTGACCCGACTCAACGCCCTCGTATGCCTCGTCGTCGTCCCAATCCGACACTCCCACGGCATTGCAACACACGGCCTTCCTCTCTCCGTAGTCCACGGTATGCCTCGCCATCTGGCCCAGGATGCAGAACTGACACCAAATCGCGCAGCATATGTCCTCCCACCCCACTGGGACGCCCGACGTGCACCACCCGGGATCGTCGTCGCAGCAGCACCCGCCGCCGGTCCCGCACACGCCCTCCCTGGGATCGTTCCCGAACAACCCCAATTTGTACAGGCACAGGCAGCTATCCTCGGGTATGGAGTAGACGTGACGTATCGTGGCGCGGAGCTGAATGATGACGTACGTCAAATAAAAGCCATACAGCGTGGCCGACCACGAATTGATCGCGGACTTGACGTCGTCGACGCCATACGATCGATCATCGTGGTGCGCGTGACGATGGCGGGAAGACGACGAATCGCCGTCGTCGTCGTCCTCGTCGTCGCGATCAGGGGCGGCATCCGTCGCGGCCGCCACGATCAGGAACAGCGCGGTGACGATCACGACGTTTCGCAACGCATCCCTCCATCGGTCGTTCACCTCGATGCGACTGTCGTTGAGGTTCGCGTGGACGTAGCCGTCGTCGTCGTCGACGTTCGTCCTGCGCCCGAGCCACGTCATCTTCATCCTCGTTAGGAGCTGTCCCATCAGTATCGGCTTGAGGAACAGGGCGAAGAGGAAGTGGGGATGGAACGGACCGAAGCGACAGCAGTCGCAAAGCCCGTCTCGCCATATGCCCCTGGGATTCCCCCCCCCCCGTCGTCGATGTCGTCGTCGTTCTTCGCCGACTTCGCCGCCGCCGCCGCCGCCACAGCCTTGTCCCCCCCGGACGTCGTCCGAAGACGACGAAGACGACGACGACGAGGCCGTCCCGCCGGCCACCGCCGTCGGGACGAACGGCACGATGAAGCGCTGTCCCTTCATCACCCCCCCCTCCGGAACGACCACCTCGAACGTGACGCCGTCGTACATGGCGTCGAAGGCGTAGCCCGCCTCGAGCGTCGCGGGGGCGATGACCTGCACGTTCGTGGGCGGCGGGACCACGGCGGCGGCGGCGGCGGCGCCGTAAGATTTCGCATCTTCCTTGCCTGCCATCGTTTTTGCTCATTCAATTCCTCTCTCTCTCTCTACACTTATCCTCGCACAATATTTTAATTTTCTCTTTTCGACCGAATATTATCATCGTGCGACACAAGTAAGGAATCTTTACACTTAACATAAAAACAACATGGGCCGGATCCGAAGAACATCACTAACAAGAGAGAGAGAGAGAGAGAGAGAGGCCCATGAAACAAATCCCTCATTGACGCCAACCCGCGGGCATCGGGCATCACCCGTCGCCGAAAGCGAGAACCCTCGCAACCTCGCAACCTCGAGAGCAGCGCAATGCCCGCGCTCGAGGTGGTCGGCCTGTGCGGTACGGGACGAAAATTGACCACACGTCCATTCGCCGGCGACGATTTGCACGTCCTGTGCGTTTTGGGGTTGCTATACCGCGTAATTCAGATCGCGTGCATATTGCCGATTTGGATCAAGGTCTTACTCTACCGTCTGCGCGGAGCATACGTGCGTTGTCATCGTCATTCGTCCGCGTTGTATTCCTTTCGCGTACGTTCACAGCACATTATTCTCATTGTACAGCTTACCACTCTCTCTCTCTCGCGCGCGCGCGTTTTATTGCCCTTCATCTCCAGTACGTCGGATCCAATGGTTATCCATCTTGGTGTGTGGACGAGTACTATGAAGCAGGGCATAGTGCGAGCTACCTCGGTCCCTACAATGCCACGATCGTTTTTTCGTACAATGATACAGAAAGCTCGACGATCGTCGATGTTGATGTGGATGTCGATGTTGGCGTTGATGTCGACGGTCCGGGGGAGATGTCTTACGACATATTATATTGGATAGGATTCTTCCTAGGGATCTCGATTCTGTACGCAACCCTCGACATAATCCTCTCGCTAGCCGTATGGAATGCGGCCTCTGTCGGTACGCCAACTGAGCCGCGGGGGCGCGACGCCTCGCTGCGCTGGCTGATTTGGATTAGGGTCGTTTTCATGAACCTCCTCCTAGCATTAAACCTGTCGAGCGGGATAATCTTCGTTCACAATGCCCGTGACAGCAATTACGTGTTGTTCTCCCCACTGCGTGCGTGCGAAAGAACTCCCCATGGTATTCGATGTTCTGCGCAGTCATGGTCACCTTCGCTCTAGAGCTCCTGCTTTGGCCGTGTTTCATCTTAAATCAAATTTGCAGGATTGTCGCGTCGACTACCAAAAAGAATCGACTATTTGGGTTAATATTGGATGAGGAAGGAAGGCACTTAGGCATGGCCGCGTTCATGGGAGGCTGCTTCAAATGCCTACAATGCCTATGTTGCAATCGACTGGGGGGAGGGAATATACGAGCGCAAGTCCATCTCAGGGATGCGGCGGTTGCAATTATGGGATTCTTCAATGCTGACGACGCAAATTTCGATATTGTCATGTCCGATCTGTGGCTGGCGTTCAAAATTATGGGCCGGGTTCATAGGGAGCAAAAATACTTGTTGAGCGAGAGGGTGAGATTGGACAAGAGAAGAAGTATTCTTCAGAAGATTCAGATAGAGTCGCGTGCAGTGGGTGAAAGCATTTATGGTGATGGCGAAGTAGAGAGAGAAGGAGAAGACATCAACACCGAGGAGAGGGACTCGATAAGTCGAGCAATATCGCAAGATAATGGTGAGACTTTCGTGGTGTTTTCTTCTCGACAGGATTGGATTCTGAAATATAGCTGAATTCATTTTGTATAATTCACCAGACAACGATGATATTTTAGCGGCGGAAGCCAAATATTACAACATCATTTCCGGGATCTCGGCCAATCGAGAAAGTAATTCTTCATTAGCAAAACAATCTGTCCGATTACGCCATGCTCAGGCTTCAGATTTGTATCATATCCGGCAAGCTGCACGTCACGCACACTATGCACTTGGAGTTTACGATCATTATCCTGCTGCCTTGCGAGGGCAACTAGTTGGGGGCAGGACTGGAGTATATCAACAAATTCACACTTCGGGGATAGCTGAGAACCACGCCGGCGCTGACCCACTGTCGTCTTGCTTTCGGTTGACAAATTACGGTTTCCCTTCAACTGTGCTTGTATATGGAACGTTTTCGAGCAATGTCATTCAAACTCCATACGTTGTACTTGTTGACGAGCAAGAAAAAACTGTTGTGGTTTCGATTCGAGGGACGTATTCCATTGAGGATTTGGTGACAGATTTGCAGTTCAACTCGTCGAATATGTCCCGAGTCGGTGAAGTATGTGGATTCGATGGCAGCAATATGCATGCGCATCGAGGGATGTTGACAAGGTGCAAATGGATTTACAACGACCTGACAAAGAGAAAGATATTTGACAGATTTCTATCCACAGGCGACAAGAAGCGAATGAACAGCCCACATTACGATTTCAAGCTTATATTCACAGGACATTCCTTAGGTGCCGGTATAGCTGCCATATTGGGCACGATGTTTAGGCCGAAATACCCCAACCTATATTGCTATGCATTTTGCCCCCCAGGTTGTTCTGTATCTATGAATCTTGCTTTTCAATGCGAGGAGTATGTGACATCTATTGTGGTAGGCAGTGATGTGATGCCGAGAATACGTGGCTCAAACTTCGAAATGCTGTAAGTTGCAGGATAAAGAGCAATGACATCGAATGAAACATTCCAATCATAACTGTTCCCTTCTTGCTTGCTCTCTCAAAACCTTCTTTAGTCGCTTTGAATTTCTTGAGCTATTATCCAGAGTTAAGGTGTCAAAGAAAAAGGCCTGGAAAGACATCCGAATACCCTGCAAAGATAAAGATCTTGAAGCAAGGAATAGACAGATTTTGTATCCAAAACACCAAATACCTTCGAGTGACTTCTCCAAGGAGTTGGAATCATTTCACCAACACAGAAAAAGAGTATTCACTGAGATAAACCCCATTGAAACAAGACTTGACATTCCTGGACGAATCATTCACTTGGTTAGAAGTTCTGACACATACGTCCCCCATTGGGCATCGTTGCTGTCGATTCGGGACATCGAATTGAGCCTTAAAGGAATTGTGAGCTTTGTCCTTTGGTTGCACATTATTAGTCCCTTGTTTAAGTTTGAACCTGACCCCAAACTGTTTGTTATTGATGTCAACAGAAAGAGCATAGCATGGATAACGCGGTGCTTATTTTGGATACAATCGCAGCCGATTACGAAAATGCATCGAGGGGTGTTTTTGAATCAAGGGCTCTTTCAATAGAGGATGAGGATGGCCCTGATTTTCTGAATGACTCTGCTTCATTTGATGAATCGATTGGCGAATTATCAGATTTCTCGGAAGACGATCGCTGGTTTATTATCTGTTCTCGACCCCATGGGTCCATGTCTCTGGTTCCAACGGTGTTATCACTTGCAGGATTTGCCTGCTCTGTCGTAAGCAACAGTACTTGTTCACTCTTCGTTCGGGATGTTGCAGGTGAAAAAATCTATTATGACCCTATAGCAAACGAGACCGCTAGAGATGTTGCTGGATTTGTGTTTGGCTTGTATACTAACGGATTTATGTACTATCAAGATGATACCGACGACTCTGTTGTGAAGCAGTGCTATGCTACTTTTTCAGGCAGTAACGAATTGGATGCATACATCAAATTGGCTAGGAGCATGTCTTTGCTATCTCTCATAATCGGCTTTCTTGCTACGTGCTTTCTCCTGCTTGCGAACTGCATGATACTCAGCAGGAAAGCATTTTGGCATGCTTCGGTTACACTTTTTGTCGTCACATTGTTCCAGTCGTTGGTTTTTACGTTTTTACTTTCGGAGAGATGCCACACGGATCTTCTTAAACAAATTCATGAAACATTCTTTGAGTCTTGTCGCCTGGACAGTGGATTTCTTATCGCGACCATAGTGCTTTGGTTTTCGGCAGCCTCATCCACTGCATATATTGCCCGAACCCTCCGAGGCTGCGAATCAATATGAGGGCTCAAGCGATGATAAGCACAGTAATTCAATGTGACAAATAACAAGCAATTGATGCACGTAGGAGGAGAGGGTATGGTAAGATAGTATTCCTTTAGGTGTCATTCATCCCCCAAAAAACGTCCCCGCCTCGAAAACATCGTCAATGATAAATTTTTCCAAGTGAAGGATCTGAATCGAACTTCTCGCTGCTCGATACGCTCAGCATATCGCAGGTTTGCCCCTCCAACTATCAATGGATGCAGAACTACCAACTCGCGCGTTAAGCACTGTATCAGAGTGTTCTTCCCATTAGATCTTTCAGTGTAAGATACGACGCGATGCAAATGTCCTCTGTGCGGATGAAATTATTAGCATTTATGGTGGGATGGGGATTCCGTCGATATCGTACTGACAAAAACGACGACTTCATACATCCATGTTTCAAAACAAGAGTAGCCAGAGTCGATCCGATGATCCCAGTTGGTTCGGTAGTACGTCATTCGAAACACCAATCAATGGATGACGCATTTTTCTACTCTCCTCCATTCGCCGGGACGAATGCGCGACATCAAAGGGGCGCGGGCAAGAAAAATGAGCGACAAAGCGCGACTACCGTCATACCCGTCATCCACCCCATGCCCGTGTCCCCCCCCCCCCACCCCACCTCCCCCCCAAGTTGCCCACCTCTCTTCTAGAGGTCGCTCATCGTCCTCTTCCTCTTGCTCACGTGCACTAGCTCGTCCTCCTCCCCGATTTCGCCCGTACCGAAAAGTCGATCGCCGGCATCTCCCAATCCCGGCAACACGTCCCCCTCGTCGCTCAGCATGTCGTCGATGACGCCGAGGGTGACGTGAACGTCCGGATGGCGTTTCAGGAGCTCGGACAGTCCCGTCTTGGAGGCGATGACCGACAGGACGTGGATCTCGGACACACCCCACTATGAATTTTGGGTGCGTTTCGGTGTGTGTGTGTTTTTTTTTTTGTTTTTTTGTTAGTGTTAGATATGATATTATAGCGCCCGACCGATCCGTGTTCGACGGGGAAGGGGGAAGAGGGGAGGAGTAATAGTGAGACGAACAATATGGCCGAGAAAACAAACGAAAGGAACGAACAAGAACAAGAACAAAAACAAAAACAAAAACAAAAAAAATCTCCACCCCCCCCTCGCACCTTCTTCAGCATCCCCACCACGCTCGTGACCGTGTTGCTCGTGGCGATGAGCGGATCGAGCACGTACGCGACGTCCACGCCGCAGACCTTCGGCAGCCTGTTGTAGTACTGCACCGGCATCAGGTTGCTCTTGTTCTTGTACATGCCGATGTGATGCACCGTCGCGCCGTTGACCAACTCGAGCATCGGTTCGACCATCCCGAGTCCGCTCCGCAGCACCGGTATCAGCGCCACCCTCTCCCTTATCTTCTTCCCGGTGGCGTCGACGTGCGTCGACGGGTCGGACGAGCTCGGGACCGTGATGGGCACGTCCCGCGTCGTCAGCGTCGAGGTGGCCTCGTACCCGAGGTGGAAGGTGATCTCGCGCAGCGCCGCGCGGAACGAGGACGGGACTGTGCTCGACGATCGCAGGACGGAGAGCTTGTGGGCGAGGACGGGATGCCTCGACACGTGGACGTTCGGGCCGAGGGGTGCGACGAAGTTCGCCTCGACCTTGGAGGGGGAGGCCATCGATGTCGTCGTTGCCGCCGACGCCGACGACTCGTTGTCTTCCGACTTCTTCTCGTCCATTATTTGAACTGGCAGTTTGTTTCCTCGTTGTAGGGCGTGGGTCGCTCGTTCGTATGTGCCGGTCGGAGGGGGGGGACGGGGGTGTGGATGATGTCGTTTGCGGATTTTGATTTTGAGGTCGAACAACGGAAGAAAAAAATATGACGACGACCGACAAAGTCGAATTCTGAAAGTTCTCGAGCTCTCCTGATGATGTGGCGTGATATCTCTCTTTGGTGTGGAGTGTACCTAGAGTATGATACTCCTAGAGTAGATACGACGTGTCGTATGTACGGATGTTGTGTTCCGAAGTTTAGAGATACCTATCCTGCCTGGGAATCTTTGGGGGCCTGTCGCAAGAAGAGAAGGAGAACAGCTGCGCTCGGTGAGTGAGAACCATTGTCTTGACAGCACCGAAAGCACCGACTCTCTCTAAAAAGGAGGAGGAATAACATCTTGCATTGAACAATAATAAGTAATAAGATGTGTTGGAAGGATAGCTGTGCGACCTGCGGAAAGGCCACGTGGGCAGGATGAGGGAAGCACATCGACTCCGCCCTGAGCGGCGTCGACGAGGAGGATCGCTGTCCCGGATGGCAGACGGGGAAATGTACACTAACCGGCGATGGGCCGTGCAAGTCCACGTGTGCGGATTGCGGTGAGCAGGATAAAACAAATATTCTTGATTTTTTTGGTCTGGATCGTGATATTGTCACGTAACATATTACATAAGTATATATCGGGTGTACTTAAATACTCACCGCAAGTCGCTCTCTAATTATCACGCTTGGGATCGGAACAGGAATGGAAATGCAGGCCAGTTCTGCCAAATTACTTTCCGACGTCATTTGCGCGCACAAGAACAAGGGGATGCTCATGGTGGGCAAAAGTCAATGCGAGAAGAAGCTCGCGGGGATAATCTAAGTCGAGCTATTGCTAATATCCGCACACATCCAATCTATGAATGAAACGGGGGCGCCGTCACTTAAAATATTATCATGAGTGTTTCGATATTTTTTCTGATGACCTCGTCGAGGAAAAAGATGGATGTGCGCGGATTTGCCGCTCTGCTTGAAGTCCGCGCGCATGCTGGCGGAGGCACGTGCCTTTGTCGACCAAGGTACTTATTCATAACTTGGGCGACATTGCAAATATATCGCTCTATAGCATTAGAGATTTACAATCGTCTAGTGTGATTGTGCTGCTCATACAGACATCTCATGCGGGATCGATCCTTCGTCTTTGTTCGATCCTTCTCCTTTTCAAGTAGCGGGACGTCTTCTTCTTCAATTGTCTCGTCCTCGGGATCAATCGATTGACGAATAGAACTAACCTCCTACTAGGCTTCATCGCAACGGAAAGGACGTACATCCCGAGCACGGAAGCGGTTAGCGATATGATGCTCCTATACCCCCCGAAACTCATCCGCGGCAGGCTTATCGCGATCGAGCCGGTCGAGAGGAGTTGTTGCACCAAACCCGCCAAAAATCCTAGACCCCCCCCGGATAGGATCAGCGTCAATTCGTCTTCCTCGAATATCGGATGCAGGACCCTCTCGAACTGGACGGACGTCATGGCCATCATCCGCGCGCGGAGCGTCCGTTCGATCTCCAGCGCCCCGTCGACGTAATCGTGTAGATTCGCAAGATAATCGTACAGATTCACGCAAAGCCTCGCGGCCGCGGCGTTCAATTTCCTAGGCTGCTCCTCCAGGTCCAACGCGCCGAGCGTAACTTCTTTCGCGAACGAGGAGAATCGTCTCGCGATTAACTTCTCCCACTCCGGCAACGTCGATGGGTCCGTCAGCATGGACTTGAACAGCTGGCGGGACGTCAGCACCTCGTTGGCGAAGAATTTGCTGAAATCCGCGGAAACTTCGTTCTGGCGGCGCAAGAACAAGCCCTGGAGGGTTACGGGCCCTAATTTCAGGGGATTGACGGGCTCGAATATCCACTTCAAGGCGAGCCAATTCGTTGCCAATCCAACCACGAGCCCGCCCACGCTATTAATCCACGGATTGTTCCAATAGAGCATCACGGCCAATTGGATCATCCCGAGGAAGAAGCCGAACCAAAGTCCGCTATCGACGAGGAAAATCAGCTCGTCCTTTCCCGATATTTGGAACAGTTTCCCAAGCAGCGACCTATCCGCCATCATCATGTTCACGACACAATTCCTCAGGTTGCATATGCTCCCGATGTTCTTCTGAACGTCCACGGTCAGGTCCCTAAGGAATTTGTGCGCCACCCGCCGCTGGATCCAGCCCTCCGTGTCGCTGGTGTAGTTGGACGCGAAGTCGACGATCGCCCTCGGCTTGTCGGCCAGGAAAACGTCTATGAACGGCTGAACTATCTGGCCGGTAGTCGGCTGCAGTATGTCGGCGACGGCATCCGGATCGAGCCTCTGTATTATCTCCTCCATCGTTAGGAGTTCGTTTATCGTCGTGTTCACCATCGCCTCAGACATTTTCAGCGTCTTCGCGGGTATGATCCCTGTTCGAGGTCGATTCGATGATGGAGAGATGATAAATTAACGACGCAGGTTTATAATTTATTTATTTTTTTCGATCCGCAATGAAAAAGCATGGAGTGGGACTCACCTTGCCAGCCGATCAGGCCGAGCGGTTCCCCCTCGACTCTGTAAATGGGAAGTCCGCGCCATCGAATCGGATAGAAAATCATTTGCACCGCCAGGTAATTGGTGAACCTTATAAACGGGGGACAAAAAAAGGCGAAGGGTTCGTCAAGAATATCGACAAATGAGCTCATGCAACGACGCCGGGGAGGTGGGCGACATGAAACGAGACGAACGACGACGGGAGCGACGTACCACCCCACGAATCCGGCGACGAGCGGTATCAGGCTGTACGATTTCCAATTGGAGACGAAGGTCGTGACGCCGTGCATGATTATCCGTCGCGCCATCGAGGAGGTCCCGGCGACGACCGGCACGACGATCATCCCCGCCGTCGACGCGTGGCGAACTGTCGACGGCGTCGCGGCGGCGCGACGGTGGTACGCCGAGGGGGGGGGGGCGCGATCGTCGACCCCGCCCTCGCGGTGGCGAGGCCGATGCATCGACGACGAACGACGACTACGGTCGAGATCGTCGAGCGGCCGCCTCCTCGGCGAGGTCATCGGGGCGGGATGACGGAGGAGGGAGAAAGCATCCGCATGCGCGGACATGACGACGACGATTGCGAGGCTCGACGATAAACGGCCCATGACGAACGATTGCGGTTGATTTGTGGAAAATCCCGAGAAGAGAGATTACGAGTGGTGTGACATCATAATATCGTTATTGTGTTCCCCCATCCGCAGCATCGGCTGCTCGTTGCTCCGCCGATCGGCATGTGCCTGCGCGCGGGTGGTGCGGGTGTGGTGTTTTACGGTACGCTCGGGGTTGTAAGTACCTATCAAGAGTCGCAGTCGCAGTGAGTCATCAAAACTACTCTATCATCTAATAGTATTAATTATTTTATGACGTGACTAATTGTCTGTCCTTTGTTACCTTTCCAGGTGGAAGCGGTGTGTGTGTTGTCCGCTGAAACGAAATAACAATATTCACACATGGAAAAATTGCATTTATTTATCGATAATACAGGAAGAAGCTGGCCACAAGGAAAAGATAATAACAGTATTTACATGTTGATATTTTAATGTCGAGAAATTGTGACCGCAACGCTCATCAAACTTCCCTATATAATACTCCATCAGCTGAGAGGTATATATTTTGCATTTTCTTATGACATTTTCTGATGAAGTGCTGGGATTTTATTAGCAAGTTATTTCTGCAAACCCCTTTCACCCACAAAACGAACCATGTACAACATATTATTTATGCTGTGGGAACAGCCATCAACCGCCTCGCCCACCCCCATTACTAATTACCTCGCCCACCACCATTACTACTACTACTAATCCGTCGTCGTCGTTGACGGCGGCGGAGGACGGTCGTCCACGCTGCACATCCCGTCGTCGTACCACCTGACCGCCCTCGCCAACTCGTGGAAATGCCTCCTGGATATCCTCATCTCCTCGACGAGTCCTGCGCCGGGATAGTAGACGTGCCCGTACGGTAAGGACGGGACGCCGAGTCCCTGATGGAGGTTGGCGTTGTCGTTCGTCACGGGCACCTCCAGGAACGAGACGTGGGGGTACAACGACGCTAGGCGGTGGTACGACGGCTGTATCGCCTTGCACGCCTTGCACCACGTGGCGAAGAAGCGCGCCACCACGATCTTGCCGTCCCTCGTGCCCTCGTCGAGCGCGTCCTTGTATTCCTCGAGCGTGCGCGCCGTGCGCACGTTCGGCGGCGGGTGTCCGCCCACGCCCACGCCGCCCACACCGGTCCCGACGCCCGCGCCCCGCCGTCGGCCTAACGCGTCGTCGTCGGCCCCGCCGCCAAACGACGACGACGTGCCGTGGCCGTTGACGTTATTGCGCTGGACCAACCCCCTCATCCTTTGTTGGAAGCTAGACATGCGAGAGGAGGAGGAGGAGGAGGAGGAGGAGGGGATGTGATCGTCGTGCCTTGCGGCGGCGGCGGGCTTGGGAAGGTCGGTCACGGCGCTCATGTGAAAGCAGTTGATATGCCTCCGTCGTCGGTGCCGTTCGTCCGCTCGAATATTCGAGAGCAATGTGAATGACGGCGGGCGTCTTACGGTCGAAGAATAAGATGAAGACGACAACGACGAGAAGGCCAGACACGTCCGACCGCACGACGAGAGCGCGAGGAGGATGAGGAGGAGGGTGAATCTCGAAGGGGATGACGACGATGACGAAAATGACGAAAATGACGACGACGACGTTGTTGACGACCGCCGTCGTCTCGTGGGGAGTCCCTGGTCGAACGACGATGATGTCGGCGCCGCTACTCCTCCGACGGCGGCGGGGAGGGGTGACATCGTCGCCGCCGATGCCCGGGGGGTTGAGGATGATGACGACGACGACGACGACGGTATCAACGGACGGCGTCGGTCGCGCATGATTTCGGCTCCTCCCTCCCGGACGCCGCCCGCTGAGCTCAGTGCCTTGAAAAATATATCACTTCATGCATTAGCGCTATTATCAACCTTGCTCGGGCGCCCTGTTATCTTCCCTCCTTAGGAATCTTTAAGTTGTTGGCTGTTGTTGAAAGTCGGCAGTCGTTTATTAAGGGAGGGAATCTCAATTCAACTCTGCAAATCGCACAAGTTCTTAGTGGTCAGAATTTGGGCGATGATGATGTGTGTAAAATTGAAAATTCCCTCTTCCCGCCGGCGCAGACTTCAACCTCACGACTCCTCAACGCCACGTCGTAGCCGGTTCCTCTTTTATACTGACTCCTACGCACAAATAGAGCGTCCGACGCGTGGTCGGGAAAATCTATGGGACTCTTCTTAAGCCGTCGAAGTCATTAAATAGAAATAATTAAAAGGTTTCGGCATGTGAAAAAACTCACATGTCGTCACATTCGTCATGACGCTGATATCTTTGTACGTAGGAACAGCTACGATATAGACTGTACTCATTTTGTTGTTGCATTTCGGTAGAAAAGCTACATACGGGCTGAAAACGAGTCCTCTGTACTCACAAGTTGGTATTGAGTTTGTTGCAAATGGTACAAAAGCTACGTAGTATGTCGTATGTAGGACGTACGATATTGCAATAAGTGTTTATGCGTACGCAAGAAGTCAAAATGCGTACAAAAAGGGGGGGGGTGAAGAGGGGGGGGTCTCCCCCCTGTCATGTAATTATGAGTTCCTACGTACAAGGTATGTAATAAGTAATGCCATTAATGCCGTTAATGGAGTTCCTACGTACGAGGTATGTAATAAGTAATGCCATTAATGCCGTTAATGCCATTAATGTTATGACAAAGAATTCCGACGTACATAGAAATACGTAGAAAAAAATTTTAAAAGGGGGGGGGATGAGGGGGGGTCTCCCCCCACACGAAGAATATGCCAATCTATCTCTCTACGTACCAAAACCTATTTACGTATGTACCGTATATACCGGGGTTTAAGAACCACCGGGGTTTAAGAACCAGACACTAAATCTATCGTAAT
>JALLAZ010000315.1:0-17127 GCA_036939755.1 Stephanodiscus triporus
GATACTCAGAATTGGTCCAGAGGCTATTTGAAAAAATGACATTTTCTCTTGTGCATCCCCTACACCAACGTCCCAACCATCAGCCTTGCAACCAACAATGTCGCAACCAATAACCTCACCCAAAACCTCACCACCACCAACCTCACCACCATCAACATCACGACCAACAACACTACCAACCAAAACAAAATGGTGCTTGCTGTGGGAAGTATGTTTATCTCGCCAACGTTTGTTTTGGCGCATACGAGTTTGTTTCCCCTGAATTCTTGCAGTTGGGACTTGGCAACCGGCTTGCTAATCGCTCACCATCTGATCATCCTCAAATTCATAGTAGATATGGTAGTTAACTACGCTAACCCCCAACCCTACTCAAAGCCACCTCTCTCTCTATCCCTAATTCAATTCATTGATGTCATTTATGCAATGTACATGTATGAAGTTTATTGTAGTTATGTTTCATTGCCATTAAGGGGTTGAATATATGTCCTCAATCTGAAATTGTAGCAGTCTCGATTTGGGGACGGCTGCTACAATTTCAGGTTGAGGACATAGTCAACCCCATTTGATCTTACATTCTGATCCAATACCTTAACAATATCCTTAATAAAACTACAGAATATTGAGACTAGCAAAGAACAACAACAAATAGTTCAGGCAAGGGCCTTGACGCCTGCGGCAAGCTTTTCACAGGTATCCTTCGCGTCTCCGAGGAGCATGTCCGTGTTGTCCTTCAAAAAGACCGGGTTTTCAACCCCCGCGTATCCTGCCGCGAGACTTCGCTTCATTACAATTACCTGCTTTGCCCTCCACACGCGCAGAACTGGCATACCAGCAATTTCCGAGTTGGGATCATCTTCCGCGGCACTGTTGACGGTATCATTCGCTCCGATGACAAGAGCGACATCTGTTTCGTCAAAGTCGTCGTTGATCTCCTCGAGCTCCTCCACTATGTCATACGGAACTCCCGCCTCGGCGAGCAACACATTGAGCTGCCCAGGCATGCGCCCGGCGACGGGATGGATAGCAAACCGTACCTTCTTGCCAGCCTTCCGCAAAGTGTCGACCATTTCCTTCAATGGGTATTGGCCTTTCGCAACAGCGAGTCCATATCCCGGCACGATGATCACGCTCTCGCTCTCCATCAAAAGTTTACAAGTCTCATCGACATTGGTCGTGGTGGCCTCGCCCTCGAACTTCATCGCCTCCCCTCCACCGGAGGCCTTGGTGCCATAACCCCCCAGGATGACACTCAGGATATCGCGGTTCATGGCATCGCACATGATCTTGGTCAGCGCCGCACCGCTGCATCCAATCAACGCCCCAACGGTTGTTAGGATCGGCATGTCAAGCATGAAACCCTCGGCGCAGAGGGCCCAGCCGGAGTACGAGTTGAGAACGGTAATCACGACCGGCATGTCAGCACCGCCGATGGAGGCGGTCATGTGCCAACCGAGGAGCCCGCTGGTGCCCAATGCCCCTCCCAGGGCGCATAGTCCCGTTCCCACCTCGGGGCCGCCCATCACGACGGCCCCAGCGCCAAGCGTCGCCGCGCCAAGGCCCATGTTGATCTGATCACGGGCAGGATGGTTCATCGGGGCGCTACCAAGACGACCGTCGAGCTTCCCGAACGCGACGAGGGATCCGGTGCAGGTGACGCTCCCTATGATGGACGCCAGGTAAATGCTGGCGAGGTGGACCTTGTCCAATTCGGACGCGACCGGCGCATTGGCGTAATCGCCGATGGCGGCAGCGCTGGCGGCGATACCGACGAGGGAGTGGAAGGCCGCTACTGTCTGTGGGAGCGAAGTGGGCTCCACCCTGTCGCCGATGTACTTCCCGGCAATCCCGCCTACGCCCATGAGTCCTGCCATCTTAGCAGTCGTGGCAAAATCGGGGTGGAGGTGGCCACTTGGCGGTGACGAACGTCGTGAGATTTTTGTGAGATTTTTTGACCGTGAGAGCCTTGTCACTTGCCCGTCGAATCGAACGCAATATCATGACGGCACTTACAGTGTTGACGCAACTCCGAGAGCGACGCCGGCCTGGCCAGAGACGGCGCCGAGGCGGGCGGTTTTCTGCGATGCCAAGCCGCCGATGCCGCCGATGCACAGCAATCCGGAAAGCGTGGCGGCGGCGGAATCAATCTCTGGGACGTGGCCGCTCATCGACCCGGCGGTGTAGAAAAGCTGCAGCATCATAAAAATTGTAATTAGTTCACATTCAATAGAATTCACAAGATTCAATTCAAAAACTGAAGCACCATACACAGACTCGCCATGGATCCGGCCGCGGGTATCCCGTACAAGTGGTAATATTCAGGGGGGTCGTCCGGGCGCTTGAACATGTCGAGCATTTTCTTCGCGACGATGAATCCGCCTGCGGTATTCGTGCGAGGAAGAAGAGGAATGACAAGATACGTAAGGCGGCCGCGCTTTTATTTCGCGATCCGACTCTCGTCGTTAAGTCATCCATAGGCGAAGAAACTCACCAACAATATTCACGGTGCTCAGCGTGGTCGCGAGAGCGCCGAGCGCGGTGACGGACGCGGAATTACTGTGCGCAAGGAGATGCATCCCACCAAGGGCGGTGGTCCCGCTGATCGCGTTGGTGACTGCCATCAACGGGCTGTGGAGGGCGTGGGCGACGCCGAGCACGACCTGGACCCCGATTATGTTGGACAACGCGAAGGTGGTGAACATGGCGCTGAACGCAGGATCGGGGGAGATGCAGCCTACGACGAGGCAGCTCGCGCCGAGGTACCCGGCCTGCTTGGCGCCGTCGACGTACGGCGCGCGGTAGTCGACGACGATCGGCCCGGCGGCCTTCTGGTCCTCCTTCTTCGGGACCGGAGGCGGCGGCGGCGCCGGCGCCGGCCACATTAGCTTCCCCCTCTCCACCGTTAGCATTCCCCTGACTGCATCGTCCTCGTGGTCGATGTAAAAGTGATCCTTGACCTTGGTCGTCTGCGGACCCATGGAGAGGAGGAATTTGGATATGTTGTTGCTGTATAGCGACGACGACGTCGTGGGTAGACGACTCGCCAGGTCGGTGTACCCCAGACAAGTCACGCCGTTGTCGGTCACGATCCTCTCATCCTTGACGGTGGTGCCGATGTTCCCGCCGCTCTCGGCGGCGAGGTCGACGGTGACGCTCCCGGATTTCATCCTCGCCACCATCTCCTTGGTTATCATTAGCGGCGCGGCCCGTCCCGGTATCTGCGCCGTGGTGATGATAATGTCCACCTCCTCGCACTGCCTCGCCAGGAGTTTCGCCGCCGCCGCGTGCCACTCCTTGCTCATCTCCTTGGCGTATCCGCCGGCGCCGCTCCCGTCCTCGACGTGATCGACCTCGAGGAAGTGCCCCCCCATGGCCTCGACCTGCTCCTTCGTCACGGGACGCACGTCGAAGGCTCGAACTATAGCGCCCATGTTTTTGGCCGTCTGTATAGCCGCGAGTCCCGCTACGCCAGTGCCGACGACTAGGACCTTGGCGGGCGGGACCTTACCCG
The DNA here is from genome assembly GCA_036939755.1 of Stephanodiscus triporus. Taxonomy (NCBI): domain Eukaryota; phylum Bacillariophyta; class Thalassiosirophyceae; order Thalassiosirales; family Thalassiosiraceae; genus Stephanodiscus; species Stephanodiscus triporus. The sequence goes on from JALLAZ010000315.1 coordinate 3,509, forward strand.
CTGCCGTCATCTGGCCTGCGAAGAATCCTGTGCGCGTCGAAGATCGTGCGGATAAAAGAATAAAACAATATTCGTTCGGGGTAACGATATGCCGTTGGGATGAATGAATGAACGAACGAACGAAACGAGCGAAATAACGATAACGATAACGATAGCGACGGACGAACTCACTCCCGAACTCGTTGCTTGCCTCCACCACGGCCCTGTACCCCGTGATGTTCGCCTGGGAGCTGAGAGCGTCGTAGGTCTGGCCGCGACTCAGGGTGCGGGGTATGCAATCCATCGCGAACGCCGTCGCCTTCTGATCCACGAGCTGCTGTACCAATTCCTTGTTCTGCGCGGGGTAAATGAACGATATGATCGTTCTATCCTCGAGCTTGGACGCCTCCTCCGACGTCGGGGGACGAATCTGGGACGACGGACGTGGGAGGCGAGGCGCATTCATTTGTTAGCGAAAAAAAGGGGGGGGGGAAGGGGGGGAGATCGACGGGCCATTATCCCCGAAGCCGCGTTGGACGATAACGTCCGCGTTCGCGTCGACGCGACGTCGGTGCAAAAAGAAAAAACAACGACGCGACGGTGATCGACGCGAACTGCCCGACGAATCGACGCACCTTCATGACGATGTCCGAATCCTTCCACACCTCCTCGGCCCCGACCACCCTCGCGCCCGCCGCCTCGTAGTCCGCGTCCGAGAAGTGCGACGCGGACCCCGCGCCCCTCTCGACGAGGACGCTGAATCCCGGCTTGGTCAGCTTCGACACGGATTCCGGCGTGGCGGCGACTCGCCTCTCCAGCGGATGGCGTTCCATGGGCACCCCCACCGTCAGTCGGGAGTACGGCACGCCCCCCGCGGCGGACGCCAGACCCTCCCCGTCCGCCGTCCTCTTCCTCTCCTCCGTCCCGGCCGCGGCCGCGGAGAATCGTCGGGCGGCGTTGGCAGACGCAGTCGGCGGAGGACGACGAGACAGGAGGAGTCCGGCGGACGCCGCCGCTCGCTGACGCACGCCCGCCAGTCGGATCATCGGTCCTCGGTCCTCGGGTTCGGTTCGCCCTCCTTCCTCCCTTCAGTTGAAAACCGGATTCGGTCGCGCAATCGCGTCTTTGCGGGTGGCGAGGACGAGGGTGCCGTGCGTTGTGGAACGTGTTTTTTAGCCCAAATAATACAATACTCCTACACACGATAAAATGTACATACTCCTAGAAGATATCGGATCCAGAGTTCAACCCAAGCAGATGGCCGGCCGGGGATCCTTTTTTTTTGGAATCAATTCCTACATAGAGTACGATTCACGATAAACATCAAAGGAATCAGAAACTGCCTCTATGATGTTGGCCCTGACCAACAACGAGATATCATCTCTGACCACCGCTGACCACCGTGCTCTTACACTCTAGAGCAGAGCGCAGCCAGCAGCGCAGGCTCAGCATTCAGCACTGTGCGTGTCAATTGTGATACATCAAAACATTCCACCGCAAGCACCCATAACACAGACCTAGCACCCCCCGTGTTGTTCATCATCCGCCACCATCATCACATAATACTCTAATAACTCGAATATCCGGCCCAACTGCTTTAAGTGACCCCGCGGTCACTCACCTATTACTTATTCCCCGAGATGAGTTTGGCGACACTATTTGCCAATGGTCGCACGCAAAATAATATTGGGAACGTCGATCGACGTCGTCGTCGTCGAATACCTCGACTCGGACGCGGGCCATCTGCCGCTGCGTCCGTGGAGTCATCGGCGTCGTCGCAACTTGGAGGGACAACAGCTACGACTACGAGGCAGTCCGAACTTGGTCGAGAGCTGCATCAAACGACGTGCACGTCATTATTGGCCGCAATACAACCCGTCATCGATGATGATGCGTCATCTGTCATTCATGGGATTAACAATGGCAAAAACAAAAACACGCACGAAGATGAAGATGAAGGGAGCAATAACTCGGGAGTCTTTCGTTTCGACTTCGCCATTGGCAGTATGACGAATTCCAACAACGGCATACACAACACAGTTGATGACTTTGCAGTCGGATTTGACGTATCTAAAGAGCTACGGACGTTGCAACGCGAAGGAGGAACAAAATCAAAGAAAAAGAAGAAGCGAAAGAAGAAAGGAAAACAGATTGCTGGCGAGAATACATCTGACAATACCAATAGCGAAAATGTTGGAACGATGCTGCCCTCGCAGGAGCAGCATAGGCCAACAAATAATGACAGATCACCTACCAGGAATCGCGATAACGACGACCGTGATGGTAATTGCCATGCGAGTCCGGACAAGAAGACGACGAAGCGCACATTTATCAAAAATGCACCCGATACAACTTTTGTCGCGAATGCACATCCAGGTATGCCATCGGATCACTCAACGTACGATTCAACGAAGACTCCGTCGAAATGCAGAATAAAATCTCCGCCGGGATTTCACTTCGATCCGGTGGTGCGGCGTAAGGGTGCACTGGTGAATCGACAAAGTATGGGATTGCATCGTCAAAATCGGAGTAACTTGCCGCAGCAACATGGCGGGGTAAATAATACCAAGGAGGGGAATAGCAATTCACAACAGGACGCTACCGATGCAGTAACCAATTCCTTTACTTTCGGATTTAATATCTTGGGTCATGGGCTGCTACTTTCCCCGAGCGTTTGATGATCTTCAACATCAAATTCTGTTGCTAATGTGGAAGAGAGGTAGATAGCGCACGTTACTTTCTTCATATCCTCGCCCGAATCCACCCCGATGGAATACTACAGGCACATCAAACTTTCCCTGGTGTCGACCCCTGTCGTCGGATTCGTTCCCTTCGCGTCCTCCCTATCGCAAACTAACTTCAGCGTCTTGGTGGGGATTTGCGCGTCCGTGAAGTCGCCGCCCTCTAGAGATTGCACGTCCAACAGAGACTGACCGAAGTACGATCCGGCGGCGATAATGTTCCTCAAATTTGCATTGTCCATGGATGTATCCTCGAACGACGCGCCGCGCGCGTCGGCACCCTCGAAATTCGCGTTGACCTGTAAAATAACAAACATGCATATGCGCGCGCGTGATAAGAGGGGGGGGGGGAAATCGGACGTGCGGAATGAAAATATCACAATGAGAAACTCATCGCACGTGGACGTTCGTTGATCACGACAACGAAAAGAGTAAATGAATATAAACTCTTACCAAATACGCCTTGTAGAATCTGCATCCTTGCAGATTGGACTTGGCGAAGTTGGCCGCCTTGGCGATTGTCTGTTTTGTTTGTTTTTGTTTCGCGTTATGTTCGTTTTTTTTTTACGCGTATCCGAAATATTATACAATTAGAGAGAAAACGACGAATCTCAAATAATAACGATGAACGAGGTCATCGTCCACGAAAAAACAAAAAACAAAAACGCCCCCCATCCCCCACCTCCCCCAGAATGAAAAGCATGTATAACGCACACGCGCACGCACCTGCGTAAAGTCCTTCCCCTTGTAATCGCCGTTGCCGAAGTCCCTCCCCGTGATGTCCGATCCCGCGTAGTCCAACCCTCCCCCGCTCACCGCGAGCGAGGAGCCCGCATCCCCGAGGAGGAGGAGGAGGACGGTCGCGGCGACGGCGACGGCGGCGGCGGCGGGGGACGATGACACGACGGACCTTCTTCGCGGCCGACTCCGCCCCGACGACGACGACGACGACGAAAACGACGATCTCCGCCTTCTTTCCGCGTGGATGTCCTCAACGACGCGGCAGTCTCCGCCGCGATACGACTCGTCGCGTCCGACGACGACGGAGGCGATGCCCCCCCCCTCTCCCCCTCCTCTCGGGCGCGCCTCCCCATCGTGGGGACCGCGCATTGATCGTCCGTCGTCGCCGAAGACGACGACGACTGGGCCGCGCGCGATGGAGAAGGCGCGCGTGGTTGTTGGGATGGCGGAGAGGAAGACCGCGGCGGCGGAGAGGATGGGGAAGAAGGATTTCACCATGATGATATATGATTAAAAAAAGATAAAGAGACTTCTAGATGGTTTATTTTTTTATTTTTTTTATTGGAGAGAAGGTGTCAGTCAGGTGATTGAGGGGGCGGGGGGGCCGGGCGGGGGGGGAGGAAGAAGGGTGGCACAGACGGACGAGGTACATACGGACTGGACTCTAGTACGTAGAGGACCCGGTAGATGTGTGTGTATGGTACATTCTCTGTGTACGATGTGGCAGCGCGCCACCACACAACTTGAACCAGTCGCCGGCCGGAGAACCGATAAAAGATAGGGGTAGGAGTGAAGGTATCTAGAGAGTAGAGAAGTGGAGTTGAGATTTCCGAGCCGAGCGGAGGCCTGCCTGGCACAACAACATAATAATATTATCATAACGTCGTATTTTAGAGGAAGAACACACCCACCCGCCCACTCGTCCTGCTCCACTACCACCATTGCACGCGCGCCAATATGACGACGTGCGGTCGGCGCGACGACGGCCCGTGGCGCAGACGTCGGAGAAAAGCCGCCATCATCGTCGCGCCGTCGTCGTCGTGGGCGGAGGGAACGACGGCGGCGACGTCGTCGAGAACAGCGAGTCGCTCGCGACGACGTCGTCGTCGTCGTCGTCCGTCCATTATTATTTCTGTTTCGTCCGCGACGACTGCGCCGCCGTCGCCATCGTCGGTCCGCGCGGGAGGAGGGAGGATGGAGGGGAGGATGGGGGGGGAGGATCGGCACGACGACGACGACGACGGCGGCGGCGGCGGCGGCGACGACGGCGTTGGAAAATCGAGATCCAGTCGCCAACGCTCGATCCCGGTGGGCGCGCTTCCTTTTTTGCTCCTCCTGCTCGCGACTTGCGCAAATTGCTGCTCGGCGTTTCGACTATCGATTCACGAGACGAGGGGGGCGGTGAGTGGTCGGAATACGTCGTTGTTTTTCCCCTTTATTTTTACCAGGAGGTTGCGCCGAGGGCGGCTCGGAGACATCGGGTCGCCATTATTTCTCAATCCTCTACTATCTCCCCTCTCCCCCTCCTCCCATCGAACGCTATAATGCCAACGACGACGATGGAAATATTTCAGACTGGAAGGATGGCCCCGGGCCGCGCAAACGAACCATTCCCCGCGCCCGGCAGCAGCCGCGATCGACGGAAGTGGCGATGGCGGCATCAACAACAACGACGACAAACGCAATTCGCCTCCAACCTACAGTCGCAACTGGCCGACGGCAACGTCGACGCGATCGACGACGATGTCGGCGGCAGGAGTTCGTCGTCGTCTTCGTCCGACAAAAAGAAACAACGACGGCAACAACAACAACGGCGGAAGCAGTACGCCCGAAAGCTACCCCTCTCCCCCTCCGAGAAGGCCGCCGCCCTCGCGCGCAAGGAGAGACGTCTCGCATACGAGCGTATGCGAACGAGGTCGCTCGAGATCACGAACGAGCCGCCGTCGATATGGAGCTTCGACTCGCTATTCGCGGCGCCCGTACTCGACGAGAGGAGCGTGCGCGAGGACCTGTTCGGGATACGCGAAAGGGAGGCGAGGGAGGTTAGGGTGCGACGCCTGCGAGAGATGTCGACGGAGAGGAAGAATATGCGCGGGATCGACCTCGTCGACTTGCTCTCGGGCGGCGGCGGCGCGACGACGCGCGAGGAGGACCTCGAATTGACCCGCCGAACGATCATGGAGCACGTCAACAGGGACGCCCCAACCTCGTCGGACGACGTCGATGACGACGTCTTGGACATCGTCAACGACGAGGAGAACGCCAACGTCACCGCCCAATCGTCGGTGCCGATGTCCAAGGGTGGGGATCCCCCCCCCTCCTCGTCGTCCCCGCCGTCGTATCAACAGCCGCCTCCGCCTATCGACAGGGCCCTGACCCGGATGGTCCAGGATCGCATATACGGCCTGACGCGTACGCCCGGCGGATCGATTCAGTATTCCACGTCCATGCTCGACACGAGCCGTGCCGTGCAATTCCGCGACGGCGTGCGAGTGGGACGCGCGCTGTCCATCAACATCGACCGACTATGTCACTTCGCGAAGAAGGACATGAGCCACGGCAGGCTCGAGGAGGCGCAGGAGTACTACGCCAAGGCCCAGAACATGGACCCGATGGACGGCAGGCCTTACCTGGGGCTGAGTCGAATAGCGCAACGACGGGGGGACTTCGAACGCGCGCGTGAATTTCTTAGGGAGGGCATCATGAAGAGCTCGGGGGGGTACGTCGTGGTCAAGGGCCCGAGTAAAGTCGCGGTAGTGGAGGGCGGGAGGAGCGGGAAGGAGAGGCAGAACACGAGTAGGAAGGGGAGCAGAGACGACGACGATGTCGCCAATGCTGACAAGAGCGACGTGGGCTTCGAGGAGGAGGAGGGATCCATCATCGGGACCATAACCGACCTAGGCCCGAATCCCTTCCTCCTCCAGGCGCTCGGCACCCTCGAGCAGGAGCTTGGCAACCTAGCCGCGGCCGAGGAGCTGTACCTCCAGGCGATACGCAGCCGTCCCTCCCACGCTGCTGCATGGGTGTCGTTGGCGCAGCTACGCACGAGGGAGCTACGACAGGGCGCGTCCGCCGGCCGAATGTGCTACCGGTCCGCAGAGCGCGAGCTGCTTCGCATAGGCGCCAGGCCCAACGCCTTCATTTACACCGCGTGGGCCAGCATGGAGTACAAGAAGGGAAGTCGTGAGGACGACGCCAGGCGCTCTCGCAAGGCGCGCGAGCTGTACCAGCAGGCGCTGATCGCGGATCCCCGGTGCTCCGCCGCCTACCTCCAGCTCGGCGTGATGGAATCCGAGTGCGGGAATTTCGACGAGGCCCAATCGTGCTTTGAGGAGGTGCTTAAGTTCGACCAGCGCAACTCCCGCGTGTTGCAGGCGTACGCGATAATGGAGAGCCGTCGTTCGCCGAAGGAGGACGTCGATTCCAGGAAGGTGCTGGACCTGTTCGAGAGGGCGCTTAAGGCCAATCCGCGGGATGCGGGCGTGTATCAGGCCTATGCGCTGTACGTCGCGGAGTTGGGAGACATCGACTCTGCGAGGGATTTGTGAGTTTGTGCGAAGGAATTTTGTCGTGATAGCGCTGTACCTCAACTTTCTTGTCCTCTCGCTTTTGAAACCTATGAACAGACTTCAGAAGGGAACAGAAGTGAATAAACGACACGCTCCCGTATGGCAAGCGTGGGGAGTCCTCGAAACCCGTTACAACTCCGCAAAGGCCGCACGAGACGTGTTCCAGCAGGGGATCTGGTCTTGCGCCCAGCCCGGCGGGGGGCAGAGCGGCGGACGACAATGCGCCAGGCTATGGCAGGCTTGGGGTGTCCTCGAGGCTCAAGAGGGCGATCACGCAGCAGCGAGACGATGCTTCAGCCGTGCGCTGGATGCCGATAAGAGGAACGTCGCCGCGGTCACGGCATGGACCTTGATGGAGGCCGAGCTGGGTAACTTCGCCGACGCGCGGTCCATTTTTGAACGGTCCTTGAAATTGTTTCGATCGCCGAGCATTGATAAAACGGCCATTTGGAGAGCGTACGAAGTCATGGAGGAACGGGCGGGGCACACGCGAGAGGCACAGTTGGTCTTCCAACGATCCATGAGGGAAAGCATGTCTTCGTCCACAGTGGAGGAGGAGGAGTTAATTTCTGGAGGGAGTCCGGGGAGCGTTGCCAAAGAATCGGATTCGAGGAATACTGAGTCACGTTCGAAGTCTTCTAAGAGGGGCAGGGAAGTAGAAGTTTCAAGGTGGGATACTGGCAGCAATGAACTGGATTCCGAAGTTTGGATGAATAATGGATCAATTGAGGTAAGTAGGGTTGGGGATATTTGCTTCGATAGGGTGTCCAGTAACTGAACTGTGTTTTTTGCTATGTACGAGTAGGGAAAATTGCCAGCTAGCATGATGAAGAAGTTGAATAACATGCGGTGAAGCAGACCGATGAATAGAAGAATCGCTAGCAAAGTGCAAGCTCATCAAAAGCGGATGCATTTAGTAATGTTGCTGAATTATTAATTCATTACAAGCCGATAAGGGCTGCGCCACGGAGGCTTCGTAAGAGTCGTTAAGATCTAGAGTGCTATCTCTACATAGGTATTCTTAGGTTGGTAGGTACTCTTGTTGGTGTTGACTGATGTGTAACGTAGGGAATCACTTTGTGGACTCCAGCAAGACAGTTTCACAGATCAATTAACTACTGCTGTACTAATACCTCCGCAAGCTATTGCCATTGTCATTGTGAAGTGGACATTGAAATATTACTTTTAATGTCAACAGTTTACCTGTTACCACGTACAAAGACAAAGACATGGGGTTTTGTATGCATATTGACTTCTTGCTAAATTGTATGTAGCTTTTTGTACCTTTGCAAGACACTCTGAGTACAGAGTACTCATTTTCAGCTATGTAGGTTTTCTACTAGGGGGTCTGCCGCAGCTAATATCGAATATGCCCTAATATCGGATTTCACCAGGTAGTTTACGAAAAATACCCAATTGGCCCAACAGATTTGCGGATTAATTCCGGTAACTACCTGGTTAAATCCGATATTAGGGCATATTCGATATTAGCTGCGACAGATCTTCCTTCCGTCGTCCCTCCACACCACCTCTCTCGCAGGCCAAAAGGCCGGGCACTCGATACTCCGGGTATTTCAAATAATTATATCTAATCCTGCACATGAGATGATCAATCCTTTCGCGGGGGCTAGATATCTTAGACATCGGCACTCCATCCTCCTCCTTCATTCGTCTCCTAAAACGCCCCCCTCCTCCCTTTCTTCGTTCCCCCCCCCTCCCCCGATGGACGATGATAGCACGATGATGCGATGGTCGCGACGACGATGATGAACGGCGATGATCGTCATCGTCCCTCCTCGCGGGTCGACGAAGACGACGACCACGACGACGAGATCAGTCGGTCGTCGTCGATCTTACTCTCGTCGTCGTCGTCGTCGTCGGACGACGACGACTACAATGGTCCGGACCTATCCCTCCGTTCGATTTCCGAGGAAGTCCACGAATGCGACGAGGACCTCGACGGAAAGATATCGACGACGATCGCGCCGCCGACCTTCATCCCGACGACGAACGCGGGGGCACGTCGGCCGTCGCCGTCGTCCATATTTAGGGTCGGGCCCTCGTCGTCGTCGTCGACGCGCGACGGGAACGACGAAGACGACATCGACGCGACGGGAACGACGACGACGACGACGAACGGCGACGATCGTCGTCGTCGTAGTCGCTCCTCCCCCCTCCACGACGAATACGACGAATACGACGGGGCGACGACTTCCGATTTCCTCGCGTCGTTGCGGCGGGGACGCGGTCACCTCCGAAATTCCTCGCGGGGGAAGGACGCGAACGCGGCGCCGATCCGGCCATCGGGCGCGTCCGGCGGGACGACGGAGGACGGGGACGAGGACGGATACGTCGAAGGCGTCGGGACGAGGAAGTCTCCGCCGAAGACGACGAAGACGAAGACGACGTTGACAACGACAAACTTCGGGGGGGACGACGCGCAGTCGTCGTCCTCGTCGTCGGCCGTCGCGATGGCGGCGGCGGCGGCGACAGTTGTCGGCCACGATGGTCCGTCATCCGCCCGAGGCATGGACGGCGAGAATTCCCATTCGCGTTCGAAGGAGAAGAAGGCGAAGAAGGAGAAGAAGGATAAGAAGGATAAGAAGGATAAAGACGGGACGAGAAAGGCCCCGCCGAAAACATCGACGGCGACGGCGGTCATCGTCGGAGGCGGGGATGGGACGATGGTCGGCCACAACGGTCCGTCGTCCGGACGGGGGGGGAAGGGCGAGATTTCGAATTCGCATTCGAGGAGGGAGAAGGGGAAGGGGAAGGAGAATATAGGCGGGACGAGGATGGCCCCGCCGAAGCCGTCGACGACGGCAAAGGGCGGGACGAGGAAGGCCCCGCCGGAAACATCGACGACGGCAGCGACGGCCGCCGTCGGAGGCGGGGATGGGACGATGGTCGGCCGCGATGGTCCTTCGTCCGGACGGGAGGGGAAGAGCGAGATTTCGAATTCGCATTCGAGGAGGGAGAAGGAGAAGGAGAAGGAGAAGGAGAAGAGGAAAAGCGGGACGAGGATGGCCCCGCCGAAGCCATCGACGTCGAAGAAGGCGAAGGAGAGGGAAGATGAGGAGGGGGAGGTGTCGGGGGGCGAGGGGGGGGGAGGCGTTGGGCCATCGACGTCCACCCTGGGAGAGGGAACAACGGTCGACCAGTCGTCCACCCGAAGGGGGGGTTCGTATTCGAATTCGCATTCTAGGGAGGAGGAGAATAAAAGGGCCATGGCCCTCGTCAAGCTGAGGGTGTGGGATCCGGCCGCGGGGGGCAGCGGCGGCGAAATGGGGGGATGGTCCTTCCGGTCCATCGTCGTGACGCGCGTCGCGATCGCGGCGGAGGAGAAGAAGGAGGTGGAAAAAAGGCGGTTGCTTAGACTGCTGTCGTCGATCGAGGAGGAGCCGGAAATGCCGCTGGACAGGGGCGAATCGTTCAGGTTCGATAGCGCCCAAGTCAAACGGACCCTCTCGAACGGCGATTTCGCCTCCCACGATTCGACGGACGAGGACGAACGCGACGGGGACGACGGCGTTCCCCCGTCGTCGTCGTCGTCGGGAGGGTGCGATGTGTTGCGCGTGGGGACCCTCGTCGGCATGAGGCTGCGCCCGTCATCGTCGGCGTCGGGGTCAGGGTCGTCGCCCGGGTCGTCGCTCCTGAACGGACGAGGTCGGCAAGATGCGGAATGGAAGGTAATGAGCGCCGTCGAATTCCTGCACGGAGTGACTCTCCTCCCGCCGACGGGATTTGTTACGGGATTGATAAGTCGGATGGAGAATCACGATCCGTCGCTCCGGTCGTTGGTCATGGACGGCATGTCGCTCTCCCAATCGATGACGAGGTCTGAGATAGAGTCGCTGTTTGACGCACTGGGCAGGAACGCGTCGATACGACGACTTTCCATGAGGTATTCCGGCATCGACGACGACGTCGCGTCCCTCCTGGCATTGGCCCTCGTGGACAATAACACGCTGACGCAACTCCACTTGGGTGGGAACGACATGACGATACTCTCCGCCAAGAGCTTCTTTTCCGTTTTGCAGAGAAAGAACAAGACATTGCGACTACTGGACCTGGGAGGGAATCACCCGTCGATCGATGATGACGTAGAGCGCGAACTCGACCAGTTCATGGCCCAGCGCGCGCTCAAGTTGAAGCTGACAAACAAGGCCGAGAAGGCGCGCAGGGCCGCGAGGGGTATGCCGCCAGATCCGACATTAGAGGACGACGTCGACGAGGAGGATAAGGACGGTCGTTTGACGATGGTGTGTCCACAATCCATCATCGATGAGATACTTGGGGACAACTCCGTGGTCGAAGGAGAGGGGGGGAGGGGCAATGACCGCGAACGGATCGGAAATCAGGGAGGAATGGTCGCCACGAGGGGGGGCGGGATGACATCCAAAATTAATGACTTGGACATCTGCGTGGGGCTGAATGGTCCCGACGCTAACGAGCCAAATCCTGGCGAGAACATCCGAGAATACACGCGACCGTTAAAACAGACGGACATATCCCTTGAGGAAGACGGATCTTCCGTTCTGTCCCTCGCATCTGATGCGTTAGATGAACAACAAGTACAACTTCTGTATGAACGCTACAAGAACTCACAGCGGCCGAACTCATTGTCGAGTCTTGTCCAAAAGAATATTTCCATCGGGAGCTCGATTACCGCCTTCTCCGCGGAGAATGATGATCGCAGCGAGCAATCAAATGGTCCACTACGTTATCCAATGCTTAGGTCGGCGTCTACGTCCGTGGCCAGCGGGCGCCTGTCATTCCAGGGACACGACAGTAGAGCATCGCGTTCTTCCTCGTCGGATACCTCCAATAACGACTCCGGCAGGGCAATTAATGAGAAGATGAAACGGGCAACGTCGAAACTTGTGATCGGCGCTCAACATATCGACGAGGCGGCTCCAGGCCGTCAGAATCGCGGCGACGCTCGACGCAGTAGGCGTCGCAGGTCGATAGGTGAGCGTAGAAGGCGTTTGGCTCAGTTGGAGAGCGAAGGTGCTGGCGTTGCTACATCAGGTGGAGGAGATGTCACCGCTGCTGCCGCCGTCGGAGGTGGTAGTGAAGCGTTCTATGACGCCGATGTCGAACTAGCGGTTAGCAGTCTCGATGACGAGTCCCAACAAAGTGCTCCCAAGAAGTCGCGTCTTTCTGAGAATAAGGTCATCGCTGGCTTGATTGCTTTGTTAATTGTTGGTCTTCTGGTTTTGATCATTCTTTACCTGATTTGAGTGAGAATCAACGCCATGATTCAATAGCCGCAAAGGCAAAATTGAAACATAATTGATAGATGCATACCATGGTGAATCAAAGGCTCTGGGTCCTTCAATGCAACCACGTATTAGAAGACGGATCCTTGAGCGCGCCTCGCGATAAATATTAAATTTCAAGAGGAAACGTCATGCTCATTTTTCTTATCAGGTGTCAGCGGCGGGGACGACTACGACGGCAGGCAAGAGGGAGTGGAATTTATCAATATCGGAAACGGGAGGGGCAGGTTGGATGAAAATGATGACGGTCGCCACTGATATGACGATGAAGTTCTCTCCCGAATCTCCTTCCGCCCAGAAGGAAAGGGCCTTCGTCCACTGCTTCGACAAAGCATCGGCGCACACGCCCAAAGTATTTGCAAGTATTTTATATCTAATAAAAATATCTCTAAACACAACAGCAGAACACTTATATCACTTGATACAATTATTTATGGGAGTCGATAAGAACGGTGAGATGAAAGAGTGACATGCCTATGAGCACAACACCATAACGTCGATGACTGTCAAGTAACAATCATTTCTAGATTTGCATTCGGAGAGGAAGAGAATGAAGTATCGCATATTGAGTCGTGGCGTAAGATCGGAAAAAGTAGGATCATTTTCTCAGGCCCTTGAGTGAACAGTACATGACAAGAACGACCCTCTACCCAACTCTTGTCGTCATGCACTGATCACTCTTTAGAGGTGGGCAGTGTAAACCGGGTGCAACTACACTTCACAGGTCTTCATGTTGTAATCAATTGCATGTATCCCAATCTTCAATAAGAGGCATCCATCGAATCACTCCATTTCATGCTCCAGGGTTTATCATAGGGACCGGTGTAGCTCCGCGACTCCAGTCGCTTCCTCCTCCCGACGAACGGTTCGTAAGTGACAGCATCCCCCTCCCCCTTACAGCCGTACATCTTGGGTCCATAGAAACAGCCGAGCTACATTGGGGGGAAAAACAAGTTGTATCAATGATCACATTAATGGTAAAATAATATTTATACAAGTCAAATTGGAGTCAACAAAGAAATCAAACATCGAGGCACTCACCACCTCATTCCATTGCCAAGAGCTGCACGTAGCGTCCTTACAACACGCCCGCATGCACTCGCTCGCGCTCCCGCTCGCTTCTGGTCGGACGTCGCCCAATCCGAAGCACTGTCCCACCTCCTCCTCGGGGTTCCACGTCGATTCGTCGCACGCGAGCTCCCGCGACTTGATAGACGAAATATCCTCCATGGCGTCGCCCCCGCCCCGACCGCCTAGGAATTGTCCCTTCCAGCGTTTCGGCGGGTGGTCGGAACACCAGGCGGAGA
>JALLAZ010000316.1:0-17749 GCA_036939755.1 Stephanodiscus triporus
AATGGAGCATCACCCTTTCATCGAACCAAGCCTTCTTCTGGACGGTGTAGATCGCACCAGAAGGATGCTGGGGCAACTCGCACTTGTCGATTGTCCCCCCCTCGGTGCCCTTGTAGACAATGTAGGGCGTGAGCATTTGACCAGCGGCTGTCACCGTCAATGCGACGGTGCAGCGATGGCTGTCGTTTGCGCCCTTGCGCATGTTGACTGTGCGCTGGCCGCGCACATCGAGCGTTGACTTGGGCGACGAACCATAGAATTGGTTCGTCTGGTCCATGTTAATGGTCCAGCGTGGGTCACGCGTACGACCTACCAACATAGGTCGTACCAACCTCAAGTACGACCGCGCATCCTCACAGGCAGCCTCAGGAGGCTTCTGTGAGGTGTGAGTCGCGAGTCTATGCACCAGGTTGTTCTTGTGCAGAAAGCGACTGATGATCATGTAGCGAGCTGGAAGGGTCTTGTTGGCAAACTCGGGCTTGTACTGAGTTGCCTTCTGTAGGACAGCGAAACGACTGACAGGAAGACCCCTGTCCCTCCACTCAGTGACAAATGCCACCAGTTCCTCCTTGATGTCCTCAAGGAAACCTTCAGGGCCTTGATGATCTCTTGCCCGGTCAGCGAATGCACTGGAAGCATCCGACAAATCAGGAAGGCTGGCGTCAGCACGCCAGCGGTAGAGAGAGCAAAGAGGTACATTGACAGCTATTGCTGCCTTAGCAAAGGAGATTTTCTCGTTCCTCATCTTCTCCTGCACAAGAGAGAGAACAAGGGCCTTCTCGCGAAAGGAATAACTGCGTCGAGGTGCAAACATGCGAGCAACCTTCTTGGCTACTCGCGTGTTACTCTTTCCACCTTTGTTGTAGATCATGGTTGGGGGAGAGTGCGATTTGTGAGAGAATCTCGTGAACAGAGAGAAATGGTCCACACTTCGTAGAATCGACACGCAGGTTTTAGTACAAAATTTAGCGGCAAAATGAAGGTGCGCCAAAAAAAAGGAAAAAAGACAGGGTACGCAGGAATCATACGTTAGCCAAAATAGCACGCGAGCCATCCCTCTAGAGTACTTGCTTTCTGAGTTTTGTTTTTTTTGTGATGCTTAAACTGCGTGTTATACGGTACTTTTGTCCCCTTATTCCGTGTTAGTACATACGTTTACATACACAGTAAGTAAAGGGATAATTGTTTTGGCGGGAACTCCTTTCTAGTGCCCAAAATACTGACCGAAAAATACAAAATACCGATACCAAGCATATCTGATACCATAAAATACCGATACTGAAAAAATGACTGGAACCACCGTGAACAACACTAAACAAAACGATGCTTAACTTTGGTTGCAAACCCCGTATTATTTATTCGAATTTTTTGCAACTCCGCGCGTCCCACAATGAAGTTGAGGGAATATTAGATAGCGTGACTCTTTTTGATAAGAAACGACTGAGGCCCAATGACTTCTCAAGATAAGGCTAATAGAATGGTAAAGTACGTTCTAGATATTTGGGACAGAGGAGTAGAGTAGAGTACTTGTAGTAGAGTATTAGAGTAGAAGTCACAGCCGCGAAAAGGAAGGGGTCGCGCATCTTTTTCCACAACTGTTTTTTGATTGCTCGGATATTGGTCGCGTTTCTATTCTCTTCTCTCAAAAGGGATGCGAAATGCGAATCTCCCACCAAATCGCGGTTCAGCAACTCGACTACCTAATCATAACTGTCCCAAAATCACCCACACAATTATTTCATTGCGCATCAGGGAAAATCCCATCATGATGGACACCAAGACCAGCCAAGATGTACCCCCTTCTCCACATGACTTGATTGTTGATTTCCCCTCCAACCCAAAAATCATCTCGAAGATCAAGTCTGCCGCGCCTTTAACTGCCCGGCCTCGAGTGCAATATTCTAAGTTCAGCAAGTTAATCACGATTCCCTACGATGATGCACAATCGAAGTGGTACACTCGAGAGGAACAGCGTCGCTTCAGGAACGCAGTGGCTGTTGATGCTCGAAGGATCAGTAACTTGCTTCAGGATGCAACGCCTGCGTTGACAAGCGAAGAGTTACTCAATGAATGCGTGGGTCTAGAGAAGTTTTTCTGCAAATCCTCTCATATCGTCAAGATGAAGTTGACACACTCTGATGTTGTTCTCGCGGCACATAGGTTACACCAGGGTAAAAACAAGATTGAGAACATTGCGAAGACATCGATGGCGAGCTCTCAATGGGCCCGCGAGAGGGCAGCTGAGGTGGCAGCG
This sequence comes from Stephanodiscus triporus, assembly GCA_036939755.1. Classification (NCBI taxonomy): domain Eukaryota; phylum Bacillariophyta; class Thalassiosirophyceae; order Thalassiosirales; family Thalassiosiraceae; genus Stephanodiscus; species Stephanodiscus triporus. The sequence continues at coordinate 2,255 of JALLAZ010000316.1, forward strand.
CTCTACGCGAAGATTTTGTGATATTGACAAGGATACGAATCTATATATCCACCTGTTTTGTATAAAGTATCTCAATTGCACATCATAGTTATTTAGTGTCTTTTAATTGTCCTAGACGAGCGATTGTCACAGTACCCCCTGCTCTTTTTCATCCTTTATTTAGCGCGCCACCATTTTTCTCTTAAGCCGGTCGCTCTCGTTTTTGGCTGGCGCGAGATCTCGCTGCAGCCATTCCCGGTCTGCTCGTTCCTTTGGATGCATGGTATGTATCACGCATGCCCTCGTTCTCTCGCGAAGAGTCCGTCGCTTGTTTGTTTCCGCATTGTCCGCACCCTTCGTTCTTATGGTGCGACTATTCTGTCGCCGTTCCTCTGGCGCGAGATAGCGCTTGCCATTTTACCTTGAGATGGCTCGTGTCGATTGTTCGTACATCGCTGCACCCCATCACTATCCTGTGACGATTCCGTTGCTTGTTCTTCATCTCTTCTTTCCACTGTCATAATCGAGGTTTCGTTTTAGAAGTAAAACTAAACCTCTCACTCTCTGCTCGAATCACTTTTTGCTTCATCATTCCTCTTTTGGATCATTACCCAGAAGTTGAGCTCATATTTCCATTCCGAAGAGATCCCCACGTAAGATAGTAACAATGCTAGCCCAAAAGGAAGACCACCGCTGTATAATCTGTCTCGCCATCTAAGACCGTATTGACTTATTGAATCAATAGTGTCCCGTTGATTACTTCATCTCTAGAAGAGATCTCCCTTCTCGTATAGACTTTCGGAAAAGCAGTGCGGAGCATTCAACACGAAAAATCTGTGATCGAGTCCCTTGGGGATCGTCAAAGTCGAATTTCCATTGCTACTGAAATCCTCCCATGCCGGAGACGTCGATGGCAGAACATCGAACATTAAAGTTCTCCCCTCTTGATCTGCCTTCGTACCAATTTTATCGTCGTTACTTTTCTGCTTGGTCTTATTCTCACAGTAGCCTTGCCGAGCTTGCATCAACCACGAATGTTCCGAGACCGGAGGCGGCATAGGTCCGCACGGGGTGTAGAGTTCTCGTTCGCCCATCCCCTCCCTGACGTCTCTCGTCCAAAATCCAACCATAAATGTCAGTCGATGAACGTCCTCCTCTTTGTCGTTGCCACCGCACCCAACTTTACCGCGATCGGCGGCAGCGGCAGTATCCGATACCTCAAGGCTTTCAGCAGCAGTGCAGGGTAGAACTCCATGCAGCAAATTTCCCGGGAAGACCATGAACGCATTGTCTCGAGGGTGCGACACCCAAGCCCGCGAGGCGACGTCCGTCGACTCGGGCGTTTGATCAAAGACAACAGTCGACCCGGCGGAGACGGCAGGGGGAGCGGCATTGCCTCCAACTTCGCGATCCCTCCCGGCGCCGGTGAGGTACAGCACCGACGATACGATCGGGTGCGTGACCTTCCTCTCCCTATTCAGCAGGGACTCGTCCGTGTCGAAGTGCACCTGATGTCCGAGGTTCGCCCCAACAGGGCGAGTGTGCACCCACCACTCGGCGCCGACGATTCGTGGCGGCGCCGACGACGGAATTCCGACTTTATCTTCTCGCAGCGATCGTTCCGCGAGGGGCAGCAAGTGTTTGAAGATCACGTCCTCGATGACGTTCGTCGGAATTCTCTTTTTCGAGCCGACGGAGGTCGGCGCATCGTCGACGACGTCGTCGTTCAGACCAAGGAAGTAGGAGTAGTACCCGCGATTGTCGTAGTCGGACTCCTTCCAATAGGGCGCGCCAGGCTTGAAGAGGGCGCATAATCGACGGTGGAGTTCAGGCGGGAGTACTCCACCGCCATCGACGCCGTCGTCGTCGCTTCTCCATCCGCAGTAGATCCTGGGCAGAAAGTCCGCTGAGAAGGTAGGAGGAGGAGGAGACAAACGGGATCGTTGAGCGCAATCGCCACCGCCGCAAACGATCGGATCGTTATCGTCGTGGGATGACGATGGCGGCGGCGCCGCCCGCCGGCCATCGTCCATACGTTAGGAACGCCGACATGAACGAGGCAGTGGCCTCCACTCCCGACGATGAGTAGGATGAGTACGCTTCGCCGTCGACGTTTTCCTCGTCGTCGTCGTCGTCGTCGTCGTCGTCGTCATCGCCCTCCTTCCCAACATATTCGACGTCCAGTGCGCCATTCAAGATCAACGGCTCCACCCATTCGTTGGCATCGATCCCACGCTCCGCCCCCGCCCCGCCGTTCTCAGTTTCCTCCTCCTCCTCCTTCGACGACGACGACGAACGGCCCAGGAGATCCAAGGCCGATCTCCCCCCAGCGATTGGCGTACGACGCCGCCCTCCCGTAAGTTTCGCAACCGTTTTCCAACGTCGACGATCGATTCATGCGGTTGTAATTCGCGAAGAGGGAATGGGCGACGGGATTCGTGGGCCAGTGGCAGCGACCGCCGAAAGGCGCACAACAAAATTGTGGCGGGTCAACGTATCCAAAAACAGCTGCCTAAAAAAGAAGAACCCGAGCTGAGCATCCTGCCTCCTAAAAAATAGGAGTAGAAAAATCTATTAACAATGAGCGCCCAGAAGGCCTACACCGTCGTTGCCTCGTACTACCACTGGCTCGTCGCCGCCCCCCTAATGGGATCCGTGGCCTCCGTCCTCATCTGCCAGCAGAGTCCGAAGGAGGAGAAGGGGAAGTGGATGTTCCGACACAAGTCCCTCGGCCTGCTCACGGGCCTGATCGTCGCCCCCCGCCTCGGATATCGAATATTCGCATCGGCGAAGTACAGGTCCGTCGGTCATCCGACGGGTACCGGACCGATCGAGGGGAAACTCGCCGATGTATCCCATTTGGCGCTGTACGGGTTCATGACGATCATGCCGGCCACGGGCATAGCCATGGGATATTACGGCGGGAAGGGATTGCCGTTCTTCTGGACCACGATCGACGGATCGTCGGTCCCGAACGGCGACATCGCGAAACGCAGCTTCTCGATACACAAGACGTTGGGAACGTACGGGAAGTTCCTGATCCCGATCCACGTAGGGGGCGCGATGAAGCACTCGCTGACCGGGAACGCCATATGGAGTCGGGTGAATCCCTTCGGGAGGCCGATGCATTAAAAGAAGATTCATCATTTCTGGTGTGCGAAGAAAAATAGATCCGGGCGCCAGACTTCGGGGGGATAGGGGGGAGGGGGGGTGGGATGCCAGGGCGGGGGGGGGTTGAGGTGTTGAATGCATGGCGATGGATGGAGATTTTTTTCACCGAATAGGAATGATGATGAATAAGGCATGCATGTGTGGCGATGAATAAATTAGGCCTTCGTAATGATAGAGAAAGTGCAAAACAATTATTATGTGTTGTCATGATTTAGATCAACTGTTACTACTCCGATCAGTTGAATGGCGTTGATCAGAGTCTCAACGAGCTTCGTATCCGTGCGATACTACCAGTGACTTTTGCATGTTTTCTCAATCTTCCTAGCCCCCATTAATGTTGAATCTCGGTTCACTTCTCTTGCGTATCAATGCAAAAATATTTTAGATGTGACGATTATGAAGTCTTGAACAAGGGCGAGGAAAAGACTTTTTGTACATCTTATATTTAGGTCCTTAACTAAGATCAAGGATATAATTTGAATGAAATATTCATTTTTCACTGTAGTTGACAGGCTGCTGATTAGATCTTGTTCTCCGCGCGGGGAGAGTGTTGTAGAGGATCACTCCCCTCGAATCTGCACACATGCTATTCTATCCTCTGCTTATATTGGGGAATATCCAAATATAATGGTTTAAGAAAGAAAGAGTTAAACGTTGCAGTTTAATGTTATGTTGTTTGATTCATTAATTCTGAAGTGTTTTACACACTTGGACACAATATGCGATGATTAGAAGCCAAGCGCTGAGCCGGGAGAAATGGATTCTGTGCGCTGTTATTCCTCGCATGGACACCCTCTATCTAAATAATAAGCATCCACACAGAAACAACTGCACAAAGCGCCAGATCGATCAACCCCTCCACCTTGAATCCTGGAGACCCTGGCCCCCCCACCTTGAATCCTGGAGATCCTGTAGAACATTGATCGACATCGCAGCCCCCTGCCGTCAACATGCAGGCTTTTGCAGCTTGCAATTCGTCTTGACAATTTCCTAGTTGGCATATGTCTTTGCACTTCTGAGCATCTGCGCAGAATTTCTCCACTTCTGTCGCCATTGAACACTTCGTTGATCCGAGGGGAATGATAAGTCCTTTCACACAATCGATGCAGGCCACAGTCAGACTCGTGCAAGATTGCAGTGCTCTGCCTTCGGTTTTGCATAACATTACTAACTCATCATAATCCTGCAGATCCCGTCCAACCACATCAAGCATGACCTTCCCAATCTTGTTTATCTTTTGGAAGCTTGAATCAGCAGCGCTCGCATTAGCGAATCCGATGGCAAAGAAGAAGACGCTAATGATCTTTTTAATGACAGCCATTTTGCACAGATGATTTGCTGGCGGCAGTTTCGTGCGTTTCTTGTTTCCTTTTAGACTGTGAAATGGGAGACGTGCGGGAGCAAATAATGGAATGATCCATGGGTGTTCTCACCGTGGTTTGTGGAGCTTCTGTGTGGAGATTTTACGGTGTCTGAAGTCGGGCACTTGATGACCACATTTTCTTCTCTCTGGCATTCTCTTTGGAGATTTTACGTAGAGATGGTGTCTGAAGGCAGGCACTTGATGACCTCGTTTTCTAATCTGGTGGTCACCGAGTTCTTACATCATACTCTACTCTACACTCTAGTGAGAGTATGATAGGGTTAACTCATCTACTCTAAACTCCAAAACTCCAAATGCAAATGAAGGTTTGAGTTCGTAGCAAACACGGGATGTTATGCAAGACCAGACTATTGACGATGGCAAGATGTGCGAACTCCAGAGATTCTATGAGGCATCAGTTGGCGATGCCAGAGAAAATAAATGATGTCTCACTCATTATCCCTCTTCACACCAGCTCCACAATCCACAACCAGCACAGTCCTCTCCATACTAAAATGAAGAAAGTGCCACAAGGTCATCGGTTTGCATTGCCAGAGGAAAATGATGTCTCGGCCTTGCATCTTATCTCTCCACACCAGCTCAACAACCAGCACAGCCTCTGGATGGTACCTTGCTAACATGACCATTGTATTTCTGAAGAAGGAACAACTCAGCACCGCATTTGCGCTTGACATGCTAGCAACACTCAAAAGAATACCTTCCAACATAATTTTCCAGTGAATCCCATCACAATGTCCTTGATTGTTGATTTCCCATGCAAACCAAGAATCGCTCTGAAAAGTCGAGGCATCGTGCAGGTCGTGCCTAAATTTGCCCGCTTGATCGATGATATCCCGTGCGAACCAAGAATCGCTCAGAAGAATCAAGGCATCGTGCCTGCCATGCCTTTGCCTGCCCGGCCACGAGATCGCTTTTCCCAGTTCAATAAGCGAAGTGGTACACTCAAAAGGAAGAGAGATATTTCAAGTTGGCAGTATCTGCTGACATTCATAGGCTCAGAAAGTTGTTTCGGGATGCATCACCTGCGTTGATAGATGCAGATATCCTCTACGAATGCGTGGGTCTAGAGAAGTTATTCTGCAAATCCTCTCATATTATCCATAGTAAGTGGGCACACTCTGATGTCGTTCTTGCGGCACAGAAGATACACCAGGGCGACCACAGGATTGAGATGATTGCGAAGACATCAATGATGAGCTCTCGATGGGCTTGCGAGAGGGCAGCTGAGGGGGCAGCACTCTACGCGAGGATTTTGCACTATTGACGATGAGGTCGCTTGACTAATACCATTAGCCATTATTGGAGTCTCATCCCCATCCACTACCATGAGTAACTTTGGGCCATCAGCCATCAAGACATGAACTAAGTATTGTTTATTAGTATAACTAACACATTTAGTGATCATAAGCTTTTTTGTATTCCTCATTTAGATGGAGGATATTTATAACCCATTTTCTCCATCAATTCACGAGATACAAAATCCACCGCCGCGTCGTAGTCCAAGTCGCTAAATTCAGCCCTTGCGGCCATCGGTTTGCCGTACTTCACCCAAGCATCTACCATATCCGTCCGGTCAATCTTCTTCCCGTGCGCTGGGCCTATCTTGGCGCTGTTGACGATGTACTTGAAGTCATCCTCCGGCGCGACCGCGCCACCCGCGCATTCGCATATGATCCTCGTCGTTTCATACTGGCGAAAGACCAAGTCCTCAAGTCGCACCATGAGGAACGGGAAGCCGTCGGCATTCCTCCAATACCCCGCGTACCACTCGTTCCACAGATGCGCCAGCGAGTCGTACGAAAGCGAGTGCCCGGAGAATTTGAATTCCAATGGCACCGGCATCCTCACCCCCGAAGGACTGTCGGCGTACACCAAATGAGGACAAACGTCCTTCCTTCCCGCTCCACTATCTCTTCTGTCCCATATTGCGCTGTATGGGAGCCTGCACATGGATTTCATCCACGTGAATGGATTTCGTATGGTAACTATTGGCAAACAATCGTCCGCGTTCTGATCCTTTGCTTTGGGCGCCAAGTGGTCATGCCTTAATTGGACTGGTGTGTGCTTCCCCTTTCATAGTTAGTAACGTAGAGAAGATGATGGACATCGGCAAACCATGCACCAGCCATGGCGACGAGATTAGAGTAGAATTTAATATACATGGTCCCGATACAGAGACTGGGGAAACTCACCCAGGGACATTGCCATCTGATACCGTATTGTTCCTTGGTCGCATTGGGACCGTACTTTTCGAACCGTTCGGGTATGACGCAATTCGCCTTCATGAGACTCGTCACCTTTTAATTGATCATTCTCGTTAGAAAAATGCATTCGGAACGGGGGGACGTGAATGTTTTTTTTTTCCCGCAACAACAACGGCGAGGGAAGTCCAACTCACGAGATTCGTGCCCGAGTTGAACATCCCCGCAGACCCGAGCATCCTCCTCAACGGCGGGACGTTCTCGCGGAAGTCCTCGCACTTGTCCAATCCCAACACGACCGCCTCCGTCCCTATCAGCGATTCGATCTCGGACCAGGTCGGCAGTCGCCGCATCGACGCCGCGTCGAGGTCCACCCCCGCCCGTCGGAAGTGCGCCAGGACGCGATCGTCGTTCGCGTCGCGATCCCGCGCGGCGGCGGCGGCTGCCGGCGACGGCGCGATTTCGCCGCCCGTCGCATCGCCGCGCGAGGGGGGAGGATGAGACGACGTCACGCCGCCGGCGCCGGCGCCGCCCTCCCCGAGCCGCGTCGCAAGGCGGACGTTGACGAGGCAAAACCCGACGAACGCGATCGCGACGACGACGACGACGACGAACGACGGGCGCGCCGGCGGCCTACTAGAATAATTTCGTCGGACGCTGCCGGAGCCGTGAGCGCTCGTTCGTCGGTTCGATCGGCTCGATGCCTGTCCCTCGTCGCCCCCGCCGTTCCGACGTCTAGATGCGATCTCTCGGGCCATTTCTTGCCCGCTCCGTCACCTCCGTCGCGCCGGTATCGCAATCGAGGGAAGCGAAGGAAGGAGGTGGTGTCATGCCAGTGCTAGCCAAATCACTACGTAGATACGGGACTGATTCAATATATGAGGCAAAACACAACTCCTTGATTCGTCCCTTCACCTTCTCTCGCCTTCCTCGCATACCATACACTCTAGAAGATACCTGCCCACCGTTTGCCATCGTGCCCTGCCTCGCTTACCCCTCCCGTTTTCGCGCCATGGTATCCAAAATAATACCGTTCATCGCGGTCCTCTCGTCGGCCGTCCCAGGCTCACGACATCAATTGGCGACGCTCGCGTTCACGGCACCGCCCCCGTCATCGTCGTTGCCGAAGCGCCCACCCTCGAGGGAACTCTACATGACGTCGTCGTTCTTCGCGGACGCGACCGAATCCAAGAAGGCCGCCGCCGCCGCCGCCGCCGATGTCGTCGTCTCCGAGGAGGCGAAGAAGGTGCAGGTCGACGCATACGGGAGGGCCTTCTCGCCCGGGTGCGTCGTCGCGATATCATACGCGCGCGGGACGAAAAAATCGCCCATACGTGCCCACTCGGTGCCGAGGTCGTCGTACGGATCGTTCGATCCGTCGACGGGGGAATTCGTCCCGCGGGACGAGTCGAACGCGTCGCGCTCGACGAGCTGCCTCGTCCTGCCGGAAGGTCTGCGGGGTACCGTCGAACGGGTGTACGACGCGAACGAGTGGGACAGGGCCCGTCCGATCGTGGTCAGGTTCGGGGAGGGATATGACAGGGGGGAGGGCGGAACAACGGGGGGGTTCAACGTCCCGAGGGCGTTCGTCATGCACTTCGACGCCGACGAACTCGAAGTTTTGGATTGCTGAAAAACGGATCGCCGAAAAAACGACGTTGCCTGCGTTCGCGGGCCCCCATCTCATTTACTACTTTGGTTGGCGTGCGCGTTTCGGGATATTGTAATTCGAAATTTGGGGGTGTTTTATCCGAGGGGATATGGCCGGTCATGTAAGGAGAGGTGAAATCCAACGAGCCTTATTGAGGAGTAATGCTTGTGTAGTGGTAGATCATGCAATAACTCCTGGGATCGGGAGTTTATCATATGTTAACAATGAACACATCATTCAGTCGGCAAGATTTCAGAATAATGTAGAAAAGTGGGCCATCTCCCTTGTTGTTGTCTCTAGCACTCTCTTGACAATCCTACAGTCACCCTCCAAAAAAGACAATTTCATGTAGGAATGGAATCGGTAAGTTCTTAGCCCAACAGATCGCAAATGCTACTACTTATTGCCGTCGTTCTTCCCAGGCTTACTACACTCCCCCAACAATGCGCAGATATCAAAGACCCAACAGCGCATTCACAAACACAACACGCCTTGGTGTCATATAGATCTGACTATGTAGTTATTGCTTTGTTTGTATGGAATTATTTTCAGCAAATAAATATGAATAGAATTATGATTACCTGTTGATGATATTATTCTACCCCTGGCAAAAGTTTGACTTTTTGATGGTGGCCAGCGGATACATAAATAGAGAGATCGCAATATTGCATAGGGTCATTCTCTTCCCGTTACGGCCAATATGAACATTCAATCGTCTCTTTTTCAAGGGATGTTGGTGTTAAAAGATGTCAGAATTCCTCCCCCTCTGCAAGACCGTCTACTGCTGTCACTGCAACATCTCCTCCTTCGTCGCTACAGCCTCCCTCCTCATTATCTAATCCGATCTCCCCCAAAATCTTGCGCGCTTCGCCCATCCACTCACAGGCCATTAGATCAGAATTACCCACCTCTTCCGTCTTCAACAACGCCAAGAATTCCCTCAAATCTACCAACGCATTGTCCCGACGATTTATGCTATCAGGAATCATCATGTGACTTTCGGAAAGAACCTCTTGAAATTTTTTGATGTCGTATTTGTCTCCGTTGTCATCTTTCATTTGTTGGAGTTTCGCCTCGTTCTCCACGACTTCGTTTTCGTAATAGGTCACTTCCTTGACGAGTCTTTTTCAATTTTCCGGTTCGTCGATGGATGTGAGAATTTTCGTTCGCGTATGGAGTAAAATACCGGATGCGAGAAAAGAGAGACGAGCGATTTGAGGTGTAGATCGCGCTCTCTAAGAAGATGATTTGCTGGACACTGAGACGTTCGGCGTCGAAAGAACGAGAACGACCAATGACATCAAGAAACGTATCTGGGATCTGGAATCTCTCACCTCTGGCATGCCTTGACTTTGATCATGAGCTGCTTCTGGGGGTCGGGCTTTGTGGCTACTCGCGGCATGGCGGCGAGACTTGAACAATGTTTCCGTGGCGGAGAGCAAGGATGGAGAGAGATGAGAGCGAGGAGATAATATCGTACTATGGTATGGTAAGGGCGGCGCGGGCGGGGGGCGAACGACACCGAGAAAGGGGGCCACTAGATCGGTTGCCCCCCATTTTGGTCTCCTCCGTTAAAAAAAATAGAAGAACGCGCCAAAGAAGAAGAAGGATGCCTCGTCGTCCGCTCGCCGGATCGTCCCTCTCGAGGAAATTCGCGTCGACGGGCGCGGGGGCGAAGAAGACGTCACGACGACGATCCGCGGACAGCGGTCGCCCCTATCATCCGTCGTACGGATTCAGCGGCGCGGGATTCCTTGGATGTTACCACGTCGGCGTCGCGGCCTGCCTCCGCCGACACGGATGCCTCCCCCATCCCGACGAGGCATCGTCGCGCGATGCGGCGAGTGGCGGGAGGAAGATGATGCCGCTGCTCACGGGCGTGTCCGCCGGATCGATGGTGGCCGCCGCGATACTCGTGGGGGTGAATCCAGACCCGGACGGGATGGAGGTGGTGTTGGAGGCGTCGCGTCGCACGAGGGATCTTGTGAGACGAAGGGGGACGGGGAACGGCGGAGGCGTAGGATCGTCGTCGCCCGACGGCGGAGGTTTCGGCATGTCCCTTGACGCCCTGACGCCCGGATTCAGCCTCATCGACCAGGTGGAGGGGCCCTTTCGTGAGGCGCTGGCCAATGCGTTGGGGGGGCATTGCCATCGCGACAAAGGCACACCGGGAAATGCTGCCACCATTCGCGACGTCGATCCGGAACTATTCAGGAGGAGGGTCCCTGACGGCTCGCTGAGGATCGGCCTCACCGATCGAAGGGGACTGTGGCCGACGCCCGTGCTGTCTTTTCGTGAACGCTTCCAGGACTCATACCGCTACGTCGACGCCTATCGAGACGTAGAAGATATAATTGCTTGCAGCATGCTGAGCTCGTACATACCGGGGCTGACGGGACCATTGAATAATACGATGAGCGACGTTCCCGCGTTTCTTTCGGGTTTGCTAAACAAGGATTTCGCCGGCACGAGAGACCCATCTAAAAATGCAACTCTAAACGATACAAATGTCAGGGCCGGATTGCGATTGAATGAAATGACCAATTTGGGTTTGGTGAAACATGGAAAAACCGGTCTCCCGGTCGTAGGAAGAGATGTTTCTCGGGGCGCAAGCATCGGCGATGGAGAATTAGTAGATTATTCAAACGGAAGGGAGGAACAGTCTACAATCTACTGGGATGGTGGCATTGTCGATGTTTTCCCGACCATCGATGAACACACAGTCGTGGTCGCTCCACTGAATGGTATTTTCAATCCCAACCCATCGATATGCCCCCAAATACCAGAGGAAGAATATGATTCGGAGAATGATGCAGCTGGAAATGGTGAATATTCGGATCCACGGAAACAGCAGCGAACGGCATCGTCACAATTGAACCGTAATCTCTTGCTAAATTTTCTCCGTCCGTACATACCAAACACATTTCGTCACTGTCGAAAGAGCCAGTTGGGTTTGAACTCCGCGAACGCCGATGCCGCATTAAGGATGATGTTCAGCTCGGACGACGACGAGCTGTACTCAAGGTTCAGGAATGGGTACGATGACGCCCGGTGAGAATTATAACTTTTTTTAGTGTTAAGATACCCGGTTCCTACCGTCGATTTTTTTTTCTGAATGCATTCATTCTTTTGCACGTCTCGTTACTTGCAGGAGATTTCTAGATGAACGCGGTCAGCTATCGGTATTCACCGCTTGATGATGCTTCGTACAATCAAAATATGTCCATAGATATATTATCTAATTAATCTAAAATTTCTCTGATGGGGAATGCCCACGCGATTAATTACCATAAGCCTTTCGGATCGTCGAGCGGCCACGAACCCAGCGCCTTGTCTCCCTCCGACTCCGTCGGGAGGAAGGCCAACTCGCCCCCGTCGATCGAGTCGAGGACCACCAGCGCCGGCACCCCCGATCGTCGTCCGCTTCCCAGCCTCGAGCTCTCGATCCCCGCCCAAATCTTATACCGCGCCTTCATCGCGTCCGCCTCCTCCCCGATCGGCACCGCCATCATGCCCATCTCGAGCGTACGCCTCACGACGTCGTCGCCCGATCGATCGGACGGGACGTATATCACCTCGACGTCCCTCCCCGACGCCGAGGCCTCCTCGCGGAATTTCAGCAACGACGGCTCGAACGACGTGCACATGGGACACCATCCGGCTGCGAAGTACAGCGCCACGCGCTTGCCTCGTAATTTGTCAGACAGCGCGTCCGCCGGCATGGCGGTGCCGTCGGGGTGGTTCAGGGCGGGGAGGGACCAGATGGCCTTGCTCGTCGTGGCGGCGAGGCATTGTGCCATTTTCTTGCCGTTAGATGATGATGATGATGACGATGTGCGAGCGTTAAGGAAGGCGAGGCAGGCCAGTGAGAAGAGAGGGGTCATGATAGAGGAAAAAATAATGCCGAAGAAGTTTGCCCCCGCCCGGCGGCCCCATCAAAACGTTAGAGTTACCGGCGAAGGACCGCTCCCGCCATTTAGAGAAATTTGGTCCCCAAAAGATTGTCCCTCAATCTCTGACGCTCTCTTTCTCTGTGGCAAAAGTACTAATTCCGATATGATCCAGAGGGGTGTACAAATCTCACCCCGATTAAAAAAGGGCCATTGAAATGAAATCTGTAGTAAATATGACTCTCTGTGACTCTCCTGGCATGGCTCCCGATTCACGGTTTCATCACAGCCGGCTATTCCACGACAATGCCCCATCGACCGGCCACCGACCGGCGGCTCAAGGTTCAGCGATCACGAGTCAAACAATAAGATCATGTCCGAGTCTTCATCAGATGACGGCTCGCCGACGACTGCCGTCGTCACGGAGGCCGTCGACGTACACAGTAAATCCACATCCGGAGGAGGCGACGATGACAGCCAAAATATCTTTTGTCGAGGATTAAGAAGACGAAGGGATGTCACCAAGAAGGCTCCGAGCACACGCACAAAAAAATTGGGATCATTCATCGTCGCAACAACCGCATTCTTGATATTCACGTGGGCGATACGAAGTTGCATACCACCCGAGGTCATCACTTGGCATAGGAAGCACCATCGCCAGCGGCACACATCGCCGTCATCGTCAACACGCAAAGCACAACTGACATCCATCACGGGCAACAATGTTGATGGAAGTGCAACGATCTCAACGAATTCGAACGATGCATCACCGTCGGAAGGCTTAGCGCCGCTCCCAAGTAGCAGACGACGGCTACGTTCCATGGAACTTCATGACGGCAATGCACGCGGAAACAAACGGATGTTCGTTAGCTCGAAGGCGGCAGAGGTCGTACCAGACGACCTCAAGAGGATGCACAAGCGAATGAACTACGATAGGATCAACGACCGCAAAAATAGAGATCCGCGCACCATCGAAAATCGCAACGCCATGCCCCTTGATGAAAAGTCGTACAAACTGAACCCGCTGATTAAGCCCGATGGATATCCGTGGCATCGATGGAGCAAGCCGTCGTCGAATACTGATGGGTATGCTTTGAACACGACCAAATTCGTACGCATACTATCCCGATTGGGTCAAGGCGAGAACGATCTCGGGGCCGTCACCCCCAATCAATACACGGTCGGCGGGGTGGAGCTAACGCCCGACATCATCAGGCTGGGTACGAAGGTTCGTCCGTACATCATACGGAATGGGACGGTACTCCGTCCCGACGGACGCACGGGGATGTTCGTGACGTTGGTCCAGCGCGCCGTCGAGATGGCGACGTCGTCATCGTCCCAATCCCCGCGGATGAAGTTGCTGAGCGAGGGGGATATACCACTGATATTCGACGCGAACGACTATCCGTGGTGCGGCGACGACCTCGTGCCGATATTCCGACTGAATGCCATCGCCAGCGCGGACGGGTGCAAGCACACGTGGCCGGCCATGAGCCTGACGTACTTCAGCGACCCCACCAACGTGCAATTGACGGAATCCCCCTACCAGTGGGACGCGATGATGTCCGAGTGGGATGCCACCTACGGAAAATTCGACGATAAAATATCCAAGGTGGTATGGCGGGGTAGAATAACGGGGTACACCTACCGAAACGGTGAGCGCCCTCGTCAGAATCTGATACGGTATTCGCGCGACTATCTCGACATAATGGACATCAAGCCGAGCACGAAGAAGAGTTTGATTAAGCAGGACGACTTCCAATTGTACAAGGCGATATTGGACATCGACGGCAATGCGTGGTCGGCGCGGTTGGGGAAGTTGCTGTGCTATAATTCGGTGGTGATTAAGGTGGAACCGGAATTCGTTGGCTATTGGGAGGTGAGTGACGTGAATAGCAAACAATATTTATTCGGAGAGAAGGAGTGAAGTGACGCACCCATCCTCACATTATTTGTTCCTCCTTTATGAACCTAATAAATCCACAGAAGGAGATACAACCTTGGGTGGTAGGTGCATAATATCAATCTCTGTGACAAAAAATATTTATGCTTCGTTTGTTTTAACTTTTGTACTCTATACTTTTTTTTTTGCGAACAGCATTACATACCGGTGGCATCTGACTTTTCCGACCTCGCAGCGACTGTCCGATATGTGATTGATCCCCAAAATTCTCAACAGATGCAACAAATCGTGAAGAATTCGCAACAATTCTGCCGGACAAAATTGACGACGGAACAATACACCGTCGATATGCTATGGACACTGCTGTCGTATGCTGAGCTGTTGGCAAACTCGCCGGATTTTTACGATGCTTGGAGGCGGAATAAAAGCGCATATGAGATGCCCGCGCTTGCGATGCGACCGTGGAGGCCTCGAATAAGTACACTTACTGATAATACTAGCACGCAATAGTAAATGAAGCTCGAGTGATGTGTTTTGCAGTTGTGCTCAATCGTTACAAACCTCTAGAGATAGTGGCGGAAGGCGCGGCCACATGCAAGAGATCAAAGGAAATTGCCTGAAGTACTACATACCATATGTAATACAATTGTAATAACAATTATTAATTAATTATGCTATTGTGGATTCGTCATTGTGCGGGATTGTCGACGACGATGACAAAGACGACAAATCGTCCATGATCGTGGACTCGTCGATGTCCTTGTTTGACGACTCATTGTCGCGGCAATCTATTATTCCGTTCGTTTTGCACCTCTCGTCGTCGCGCGGGTAGTCTTCACCCAACTTTACAATTGAGGATCGCTATTATTGCATCATTCGAATTGCCGCTAGTGGCGAGGCGAGTATTATCATTGGTGAAAGATTCGGCATCATCATCGTAACGACACTCCTTCTCCCCCACTTCCCCTACTTCTCCTTCAGGATGATGCAGCAATCGCCTGCACTTCTGACGGGATGCGTCAATCATGGCAATGTACCTGCGTTGGTACTCCTTGGTGGGAATGTGAATGCCGGTGTCCGCGTCATAATAACAATATCCCTTCCACACCCCGCCATTTCCCTTCCCGACGTGGTCGTCCTCCTTCCTCGCCATGCATCGTGTATACCGTACGGCCTCCTCCTCGTTTCTCCTCCTCCTTTCCTCCATCGCGTGCACGATCGGCTGCATGCTCAGTAGAAAACGTCGCCTGTCATTGCGATCGTTCAGGTCGGGAAGATGCGCCATGTCGCTCCCGGGCATGGTATAACCCGAAAGC
>JALLAZ010000317.1:0-17912 GCA_036939755.1 Stephanodiscus triporus
GACACCCCATCCACAACTCCGACACCCCATCCACAACTCCGACACCCCATCCACAACTCCGACACCCCATCCACATCTCTCCCACATCCCATCCCACAACTCCGACATCCCATCCCACATCCCGACATCCCATCCAACAACTCCTACATCCCACCCCACAACTTAGAAAAAAACCATGGTGTGTCCAGCGCAAGTGCTCCCATCAAAAACAGAGGAACTAATAGTTTCCACAGCAACTGGACTCCAACATCCATCTACCAGGACGACCAGGACGGCGACGATCGGGCGGATCGGACGAGGACATCACGGCGTCGAGCAGGACCTCCCGTCCCGTCCGCGACGCCAGCGTCCCGTCGTCGTCCGTCGGCGGCGAGTAGCGTCGATCGTCGCCCTCACAACGGCGACAAACATGGTGTGAACGAAGGAGGACCGCTAAGGCTGGGTTGCAGTCCAGCCGGAATTCTTGTCGGAACACGGCGGTCGTCCGCCCATAAAGCCCGCCAAGTCTGCGTACCAATTCTTCCAGAAGGAGAACGGCACGTCCATCCACCACGAGCTTTCGTCGTCAGGTGCCCCGTGCGACGTGAGGGCATTGGGGCGGGAGGTGTCGTCTCGATGGCAGGCCCTGCCGCCCGCCGACCGACGGGTCTACGAGGAGATGGCCGAGAGGGACAGGACGCGATTCGCGTCCGAGAGTCGCAAGCGCGACGCGGAGGCGTCGGAGAGGAAGGAGCGCCTGCAGAGGGAGCGCGAGACGCTGATATTGGACGACGACGCCGGGGGGGATGGGGGGGGTGGGGGGAGGGCGACGCGTCGGACGAGGATGAAGGGGCAGCGCAAGGCAGAGAGGAAGAGGGTCAGAAAAGAGGAGAAGAAAGAGGAGAAGAGGAGGGCCACGGCGGCGAGGAAGGGCAAGAAAGCGACCAAGGCGGGCAAGACGAAAAAGGATGACGATTCGGATTACGACGACGACGACGACGACGGTGGCGGAGATGACAGCGACGCGGGATCCTCCGGTGATCAAGACGGGTCTTCGTCGTCATCGGAGGACGACGACGACGACGACGATGATTCATCCTCGTCGTCTTCGTCCTCCTCCGACGACGATTCCGACGACTCCGTCGCGAAGAAACGTGCCCCCAGGCGCCCGCCTCCGAAGGTCTCCCAGGCCGTGCTCGACCGACGTGAGCGCGCGCGCGAGGAGAAGCTGCAAAAGGAGCAGTACATCGAGCGACGTCAGTCGGACGTGCGCGGCGAGCGAGCCGAGCAGGCCAAGCGTCGGCTGGAATTCCTGTTGAAGCAGAGCGACATATTCGGACACTTCGGCAACGTTAAGCAGGAGAGGGCGCGGTTGGGGGTGGCCGCGTCGTCGACGCTCGAGGGAGGGGGGGGAGGCAACGGCGGCAGGAAGGGGGCCGTCGTTCGCGAGGGGGGCGAGGAAGTGGAGGAGGAAGAGCGGATGGAGGTGGACGAGCACGAGGCGACGTACCTGACGTCGCAGCCGTCGACGTTGCGAGGGAAGATGAGGCAGTATCAATTGGAGGGGTTGAATGTGAGTGTTTTGTCGTGCATGCAATTATTAACGCTGACTATCAAATTACCGTCGTTGGTTTCTCAACCCCTACACGCTTGGATCTCACTCACGATGCTTGCACTATGGATGACGCGTCAGTGGATGATTCGTCTTCAGGAGAATGGGGTGAATGGTAATTGATGATGAGCTGCATACATTCACATTTCTTAAATTTTTTGTATGTCTGATAGTCGAATCTTTCTAACCACCAGGTATTCTTGCGGATGAGATGGGCCTTGGAAAAGTGAGTATTAGTGGATGTTTAACAGATCCCTGGATGTGTTAGTTTACTTTTCCTCCTTACGAATTCGACGATAATCTTACTCCCTTTTTACATTCCTAAGACGATGCAATCCATTTCCATATTGGTTTACATGATGGAATTTAAAGCAGACAATGGACCGCATCTCATCATTGTGCCCAAATCAACGCTTAGCAATTGGATGAACGAGCTAGAGCGATGGGCGCCCAAATTAAACGTGGTCAAGTTCCATGGAAACAAGGACGAGCGTCTCGACATTGCCACGAACGTCTTGCAGCCTGGACAGAGGGATGAGCTTCGCGACTGGAATGTATGCGTTACGACTTACGAAATTTGCAATCTCGATCGCAATGTATTCAACAAATTTGCGTGGTCATATCTAGTCATAGACGAGGCCCATCGTCTCAAGAACGAAGCGTCCATTTTCTCACAGACCGTTCGCACTCTGGAAACGAGGTTCAGGCTATTGTTGACTGGCACACCTCTCCAGAATAACTTGCATGAACTCTGGGCGTTGCTCAATTACCTAGTCCCAGATGTCTTCGCTTCATCGGAGCAATTCGACGAGTGGTTCAATCTTGACATCGATGACGCCGATGAGAAGAATAAGCTTATTTCTCAATTGCATAAGATATTGCGTCCCTTCATGCTAAGACGGCTCAAGGCGGACGTCGAGAAGAGTTTACCCCCCAAGTCGGAAACTATTCTGTTCACGGGGATGAGCGCAATGCAGAAGAAGCTGTACAAGGACATTTTGATGCGCGATTTGGACACGCTTACCGGGAAGGGAGGGGGGAGCCGGACGGCTGTTCTTAATATTGTCATGCAGCTGAGGAAGTGTGCAGGACATCCTTACCTATTTCCGGGTGTTGAGGATCGATCTCTCGACCCGCTTGGAGAGCACCTGGTTGAGAATTGTGGAAAGATGGTGCTGTTGGACAAGTTGCTAATTAGGTTGAAGGAGCGGGGTCACCGAGTGCTTCTATTTACCCAGATGACGCGAATCCTTGATATATTGGAGGATTACATGCACATGCGAGGCTTTCAGTACTGTAGGATTGATGGAAATACAAGTTACGAGGACCGCGAGGAAAGGATTGATGCCTACAACAAACCGGATTCGGAGAAATTTCTGTTTCTTCTGTCGACAAGAGCGGGGGGTTTGGGTATTAATCTTCAGACCGCAGATGTAGTTATCTTGTACGATTCGGATTGGAATCCTCAAGCGGATCTTCAAGCCCAGGATCGTGCTCATAGAATTGGTCAGAAGAGGCCTGTGCAGGTGTTTAGATTGGTGACCGAAGATACAATTGAGCAAAAGGTAGTAGAGCGAGCACAGCAAAAGCTCAAACTTGATGCAATGGTAGTGCAGCAAGGGCGATTGAAGGACAAAGACAAGCTTTCAGCGGATGAGTTATTGACTGCGATTCGATTCGGAGCTGATAAAATTTTCAAGAGCAAAGATTCTTCCATCACAGACGACGATATCGAACTGATATTGGATTATGGAATGAAAAAGACGCAAGAGCTCAATGACAAATTCAGCGCCGCAAATAAAGGTGATCTTCTTGATTTCAAACTAGATGGTGGTCTTTCTGCCCAGACATTCGAAGGTATTGATTATTCAGAGGCTAAGAACCTTCAATTTGCAGATGAGTTTCTGAGCTTCATCGATGTTGGTAAGCGCGAGCGACGTACCGTGGCGTACAACGAGAACCAGCTGTATATGCAACAGGTGAAGCAGCAGGGGACTCAGCCGAAGAAAACTGTTAAGAAGGAAATGAAGCTGCCAAGAATGCTGCGTCTTCCTAAGATGGAAGAGTGGCAGTTGTTCGACCGTGATGCACTGTATAAATTGCAGGAATTGGAGGAACAAGCATTTCGCGCGCTTCCAGAAGAGGTGCAGATGTTTATGGGCGGTACAAAGACTTCAAAAGCAAACGACGAAGCCAAACAACAAAATGCAAATCTACCTTCTAACGAAAACCCAGCACAGGGTGACGCCCCTAAGACTGGGGAGGGCGAGCCCAAAGGGAAATCTGAATCCGTAAAAGAATTGAAAGAGGAGACGGATGGCCAGGCAAAAGAAATCACACTTGAATCGTTGCCACCATTGCTTAGTGAAGAGCAGATGGAGGAGAAAGCCCGCCTCCTGGCGGAAGGCTTTGCAGATTGGAGCAGGTATCACTTCACAACATTTGTCAAAGCAAGTGGGAAGTACGGGAGGTCAGATTACGCAAAGATTGCCAATGATGTCGGCAAACCTGTTAGTGCCATCAGAACGTATTCAGAGGCTTTCTGGGACCCAAATTTCGGCAAGAAGCGATTCACTGAGCATGAATATGACCGTGTCGTTAAGAACATTGAAAAAGGCGAAAAAAAGATCGAAGACATCAAAGGCCTTCAAAGAGGGACCAGAATTTTGATATCTTTGTTTGACAATCCTTGGTGGGAGTTGCAGTTCACTCACGTGAACACGAAAGATAAGAAATTCACTTCCGAAGAGGATAGGTATCTTCTGTGCTGGGCGCACAAGGTAGGGTGAAACTCGTGGACAATAATTGCTTCACTGATTTCGTTCTCAATTTGTTCTTTGTTCTTTGATCTTCATTATTCTGTAAGTATGGCTACGGACAGGTAAGCCCCCCCCCTGTTGCTTAATTTTCTCCGTACCCAATCATTACTCGCGTTATTCAAATCATTTTGTTCTGTAATGAAAATTGTCAGTGGGAAGCTATAAAATTTGCTATCCGTCGTTCTGCAGCATTTAGGTTTGATTACTTCCTGAAAAGTTTGCCAATTGAAGCGATTGTAAGATGACCGAACCATACTTTCCCCTCTATTATTATTATCAAGCACCTTGCACACTCAACCATTCCGATTTCGTTCACCCATTCATTTTCATCTCTTCTTGCAAAGGGTCGTCGCTGCGAGCAGTTGATGAGATTTTCTGAAAAGGAAGTAGAGTTTATGGAGAAACAAGCCGTGGAGGAAGCCGCAAAAGAAGGTCGGACATTACCCCCCGGCGAAATAGTTTTGCCCAGTTTCAAGGAGCTACAAGCGAAGAAACGCGCAGAGGCAGAGAAGAAGTTCCTCGAAGAGAGGGCCTTGCTGGAAAAGAACATGTCGGACATCGACAATCAGATCCTTCAAATTCAGAAGGCATTGTGCGACATCGACGGCGTTCAGACGATCGACTCGTTCTTCGTGAAAACCGACAAAAGTGAGAACAAGAACTGCCGTGACGAATCCAAGAAAAGCAGTCTCGAGGACGCGAGCAAGAAGCGCAAAGCTGGGGACTTGGACGATAGACGGGAGGGCAAAAGCGCCGGTGCAGTCGGACCCGATGGAGACTTCGTGGAGTTCCCTGAATATGATGGAGAGGAAGAACCACACGAGAGCAAGAGGGCATTCACTTTATTTTGCAAGCGAACGCGGAAGGAGGTTAAGAATTCGCTGAGTCCTTCGGAGAGGAAGGACAAGGTTCGTATATATATTTGGCATCCCACCCTGCACTGTTGTACTGGCCTTCGGTGCTTCCTTGTCATATATTTTTTTGCTACAATTCCTTCCTCTGTGCGCAGGACCATGTTAACGGTATGCTAAAAGATCGGTGGGATGCTCTCACCAAGGACGAAAAACGAGTTTGGCAGGAGTGGGAGGTTTGGGATGTCAAGCGATACGAGCATCAACTGGGCATATACGAGAAAAAACACGGCAGTCCGAACAGTCCGAAGAAAGCCAAGAATGCCGAAGACCGTCGTCCGATACCGAAGAAATCGAGTGACATCAACAAGGCGGTATTAGATCGATCCGCTTCCAATTCCTCCGGAGGCTTTTCGATCCCAAAGAGGAGGAATTCTTAAATTTGTGTGTAAATAAATCGTTTGTTTTTTTTATTTCCTACGTGTCCCCCCACCTCCCCGCGGGGATAAATCTATCAAACGTCGTCGGTCAAGTCCAACACGAGGTGCTCCTCGCCCTCCTTAAAGGCGGGCCTTCCCAAGTACGGACACCCGGCACACCGAAACGCGTCCCCCTTCGCGCAGTTGCCGCACTCGCTCTTGTGCGTCTCCCCGCCCTTCTTCTTCTTCTTCTCCTCCTCCTTCGTTCCGTCCCCGCGCCCCCCCCCTGGCCCCGCCGACGCCGCCTCCCTCTCCGCCCTGCCGCAGGAGCAGTTGTCGCACGCCTTCCGACCGCCGCAATCGTCGCCGGCGGCCCTCGCGCGCAGCGCCTCCGCGTCGATCGCGGGAGGAGGCGCGAGCATCCCGTTCACGTCATACCCCCCGGCCGCCGACGACGACAGCAGGAGGTCGTCCTCGTCGATCCGATCGTCGTCGTCGTCGTCGTCTTCCAAGTCCAACGAGACCTTCGTCCGATCCTCGTTTTTGCCGCCGCCGCCGAGGTTCAACCTCACGGGCGCGGGCGCGCCGATGGCGTCCGGACCTGCCCTCCGCGCCGCGAACGATCGCATCCCGCCTCCGCGACGACCCCCCCCCCCTCCCCTCGTTTCCGACTCCGTCCTCAGGCCCGCGAGCACGAACGACGTCGTCACGACGCCCCAGTCCGCCGCCGTCGCGCCGCCGCCGTCGTCGTCTTCTTCGTCGTCTGCGTCGTCCGGCACGACGTGGACGGTGACCGCGCCGTCGGATCGGAGTGCTTCGACGAGCGAGGCCAGCGCCAGGGAGTCGTAGTGACTTCGCAATTCCGACGACTTGACGCGAACGTCGATCGTTCGGAGGGACGATCGCTCGAACTCGCGACAGCAATCGAATAGGCTCTCCCTGGTAGGCGCCTTAACGATGATATTGGCGGACCCCTCCCCCCCCCCGGATGGGGCGGAGTAGCTGCCAACGTGGATATCGACGGAGGAGGCGGCGGCCGCGGCGGTCATAATCTTGGTGCTTGTGGGGGAAAAAATGGAAAAAAAGAGAACTCTGCGACAGACAGACAGCCGGGGGGTCGTCAGAATTTTTGGGAGACACAAGAGATAGAGAGTAAGACACAACAATTAACAGCCAAAAACCGAACACACTACTCAAAACACTCTGAAAGAACCTCAATACGCACTATGTCGCTCAACCAATACATGGACCCCGAGGACCGCGACCGCACGAACGACCCCTCGTCGCTGTCCCGTCCCCTCCTCCCCGACGACGACGACGCCGTCAACGACGGTCTGTCTTCATCCACCCGGCGAATCGCGTCGTCGTCGTCCTCTTCTCCGTCGAACGGCGTCGGGGGGATGGGACTTATCGCGTCGCGGGGGGCGGAGGACGACGACAACGATGACGAAGGACGTCGACTTAAGGGGGGGGGGGGATGCTGTCGACCCGTACCCACGATCGTGGCCATCGTGGTGCCGCTCGTCGCGTTCCTCGTCGCGCTCGTCCTGGCGGCGGCGCTCCTTCCCCGCGGCGGGTCGTCGAGGGCCGTCGTTGCGTCGCCGGCTCGCGTAGAGTAGAGGGAGTGCGTAGAAGCGGTCGGAACTCGTCCGTCCCGAATGATAATTCAAGTCCCCCCCCCCCCGTACCGTTCCGCCATCTCGGCGTTGTGGGGACCGGAATCTACAACCGATGTA
Organism: Stephanodiscus triporus; assembly: GCA_036939755.1. Taxonomy (NCBI): domain Eukaryota; phylum Bacillariophyta; class Thalassiosirophyceae; order Thalassiosirales; family Thalassiosiraceae; genus Stephanodiscus; species Stephanodiscus triporus. Next base: position 7,417 of record JALLAZ010000317.1, read on the forward strand.
GCAGTGACGAGGGACGACGACGACGACGACGACGACGACGACGACTTGGCTAGAAGAAAGAAGACAATTTCGGGGGGGGGGGAAGGTAGAGGAAGGAAGGAAGGAAGGGCTGGGCCCGACCGCCCCCCTCCTCCTCCTCTCTTTCTCCCCATCTCTCCCATCCTCCCCCCCTCTCGAGCGTCGCCCCGAAGGGTGTCGGTCATAACAAGCAGTTAGTCATGCTCAATATTGTGCCAGATTCTCTGCTGAATTCAGGACTGCTAGGTTTTTAAAATCATAACTCTTGGGTTACGGTATAGGTAAAGCATCATCTCACTCTAGACAACTTTAACCCGCGTCAACTTCTCATCTATTAAGCCTTCTCTGTTTGTGAAGTAGAAATATTGTAGCTACATTGTACTCGAAATGACCACCATGCATCATGTGTCGTCCAAGCAATGCTCTTCACAGACCGTATTTATTATGGATCATCTCGTCGGACGTCCCTCCAAGCTGCATTGACCGTTTGGTCGCAGAAGTAACGGCTGATATTGTCGCGGCACGAAATCCACTAGAGTAGATACGACATTTACAATCCAAAAATCACATGTCGTGAAAATCATCCTGTTAGAAATATCCCTCCACGCAAAAATATTGAGAGCAAACAGCAAACAGAAACGCCAGGCCCTTACCCTTTCTCCAAAGCCTCCACGCCCGCAATCGTAGTTCCGCCGGGGCTTGTCACGTTATCCTTCAACTCCCCGGGGTGCTTCCCGGTCTTCAGCACCATTTCCGCCGCCCCCTTGACGGTCTGCGCCGCCAGCATAGTCGCTACATTCCGCGGCAAGCCCGCCCTCACGCCTCCATCGCTCAACGCCTCGATGAACTGGAACACGTATGCGGGTCCGCTCCCGGACAGGCCAGTCACAGCATTGAGGAGATTTTCGTTAACCTCCATCGAAATGCCGACGGCGTCGAGGAGAGTTTTGACCAGTGTCCGATCGTCCTCGGTGCAATGCCTGCCCAACGAAAAGCCGGAGGCGGCCTCGCCGACAAGGCACGGCGTGTTGGGCATGACTCGAACGACCCTACGGCCGGGCAGGGCATGCTCGAGGGTATCCAGCGTCACGCCCGCCGCGATGGAAACGATGACCGCTCCGCCGTCCTTCGCCTTCATGATATCCAAGCAGGCGTCGAACACGCAGTTCGGCTTGACGGCCAAGAAGATGACGCTGTCCGAGTGGGTGCATACGAACGCGTTGCAATCGGTGGAGTTGTATCCCTTCTTGGCGGCAGCCTCCCGAGCGGGAGGGTAAACGTCGGAGCAGTAAATTTGGTCCGGGGTTCTTATCTTTTTGGCTATTATCCCCCCGACGAGACTCGATGCCATCATTCCATATCCGATAAAGCCGATGTTGTTCGCCATGATCGCTGCCTGCGGAGATGAAAATTTCTATGATTGATATAATGAGGAGGGTGGGAGTGGATTTTGAGCTCGAGCTCGCCGTCAAGTTGGATTGAAGGATTTGAGGAACGAAGGGAGGAGGCCGCGCGCGCGAGCGGAATTGGTTAGTGCGCACTTCGTCGCATCAGCGTTGATTTGTACTATTCCTACGTAGCAAATCACCGTAGACTCTTTGTTGTCCCTTTCCCGCGCAAACGAGCGGGTCGAACAATGATACGTACCTATGCTTACGATACTCCTTCATGCCGGTCGCCACCGCTATCGGTCGTCTACGACAGCCATCATGGCCTATACTCCGTCGTCGCGGCCTCTCGTCTGCAGCAGCCATCGTCGCCTATCCACGGTCGTCGACGTCTCGTATCCGTGGCCAAGTGGGGATGAATTGGGGCAAAACTTCGGAGGCGACGGTCGACCCTTGAGGGGAGGACGGCGAAAAAAGCGGTGGCCTCAAGGGGCCCAATCCTTCTTTGCCAGCCCAAGGCAAATGTTATTCGCCGCAGCATTCATAATCCCTTTTAATTCGTTTTCTCTCTCGTTGCAATGGTCAACGCCTTTGACCACGAAATTTTTGGCGCGTCACAAACCATTTCCTCGATGTCGTTCATTACGCGCAAGTGCAGTTCCCGACGCAGAAACGTCGTCATTGCAAATATCCAATCGATTGGATCCTCTATTAACGTCATTCCTTTTGCGTTCGGTGCGGAGCACTGATGAAAGTGCGTACCAGGAAATCAACTCCGATGGCAGGCATTCACATTTCACATTTTTGGATGCCACAAATGCCATGGTCGGCCTGCAAATATGGGAATCTGCAATGCGAAAAGCACGTCTTCCTCTCATCGAAGATTTCTCAAAGGCCCAAACCTGGCCCGACGAGCCACTTTTCTCACAGGTGTACATGATTTTATCTGAAATGGGCATGTCGAGGCTGGTGCGCCGCCATCCGAAGATACTAACATCCGTGTTACTTGCACTGGCAAAGGTTGTGATTGAGTTCACCAAAATACAGCGAACAGGAAAGCTTGTTATTCCGGATGATGTCACAGACCATGAGGAATATGATTTGGAATCGGAAGATCTGGATGACACATCCGACTTCGAATACGAGCCACTTTCCACTGACGAGCTGGCTAAATTGGCTATCTCTGTCGCAAACGGCCTTAAACAGGAATGGAATGCGGTGGTGCAAGGTGTTGCGCAGCTGGACAGAATGTTTGGATTTGACCATGGATTACTAGACCTCCAGGGAGGAGAAGGTTTTGGTCTACAGGATGGAATTTGGCGGCACAATGGCTGGAAGCCGATGCCAGACTTGCAACGGAGGATCTCTTCCATGCCTGAATTGCACGATCTCCTGGCGCAGCTTGGTCGTCGTCCATCTGCCGAAGGTAGGGATAATCGCCGATTCAAACCTAGGAAAAGGTCATATTCTTCCGATGATATGTCGGGTGTAGAGCTAGATCCATTGGACCCGACGTCAGTTACAGGCTTGACTCGTTCGGGGAGTTTAACGTACATGCTCCCGAGTGAAGCTATATTACTACGTTCATCGATTCGTTCGTTAAGGTGGCTGTTTTTGGCAAAGTTTGCCGAATCGAAACTTCTGTGAGATCAAGATTTGTACTTTTTTCCAGCAGTTTTGAGTGTGTGGACTGACCCCTACCGCATTCCTCATTTTAGGAGTTACGAGCTTTCGGGATGGGCAGATATTCCTACATTGCCTCTGCGACATGCACGACGAAGCAAACAACTTCCATCAGCAGCCGGAGGACCACTAGTTATCTGTCTAGACACTTCCCATAGTATGTCTGGTATGCGCGAGAACCTCTCTAAAGCAGTTGTACTTGCCTCAGTGACCGCGGCGCATAAACAGGGAAGAGAGTGCCGAATCGTATCGTTTTCATCAGCAAGTAATTCTGTTGAATGCGGAAATATTTCTTGTGATGCAGATGGAGTCAGAAGACTGCTTGAATTCTTGTCTTACTCCTTCGGAGGTGGGACCGATGTTACCGGGGCCTTGAAGCACGTCATGGACGTTCTAGAGAATGACTTGATATCATCTGATATCCTTCTTGTTTCCGATGGGGAACTGCCAAATCCTCCCGTTTCTAATTCAATCCTTGCCAAACTTGAAATGCTTAAGCGACAAACTGGGCTGGAGATTCATGGTCTTTTGATTGGGAAGAGAGAGAGTGAAAGTCTAAAGATGCTATGCAGTGAGGTGCATAATTTCCTTGGCAGCTACGATCGCATTAATGAGGTCACGTCTTCATTTACAGGATTAAGACGAAGATCGACAACAGCGCTCTCACTTTTATCATCAAAGAGGAATATTGATCCTTTTAGATCCCCGTCCCATGTTATGAGAACATCGAGACAATACTCGGGGATGCCACTCAGTGCTATGAGTCAATCATCTGATGACGAAACTGACAGTCGAAACAACTCACACATGAAGTTAAGAAAAAGAGTCAACGGAGCTAAAACAAAGCGGCAGAGGTTTCATGACGATGATGATGACTGGGACTTGGGAGAAGACGAATCTCTTAATGGGAAGCGTGGTAGATCCAACAACGCAAACGAGGGATTTCACGCTCAGAAAAAAAACGCAGATAAATCAGAGTTTGTCCAACGGGTGGAGGAGGCCCTAGAGCTCATTCAAGATATTGCATCAAAAGAAGTAGAGAATAGCAATTTAGCCATGCCAGAGCCAGAGATTGGGTGGAGCAAGAGCAAAGTGATATCTGACACAATTCACTACGTTGAACGAGACTTGGTTGAACGGGACTTGGAGGCAAGGCTGGTTGTGTTAGGAATGATATCAAAGGAACACGTTCTATTCATCGGACCACCGGGAACATCGAGTGAGTATGTGCATTATTCGTTAGACAGTCGTAACCTTACTCATGTTTTTTTTCACAAACGCATCATTTTCTGTATGAAGAATCGGAGATAGGTAGAAGATTATCGCATCTGTGTGGAGGGCCCTTCTTTCAGAGACTTTTCACTCGCTTCACGACCCCAGAAGAAATATTCGGCCCGCTTTCATTGCGTGCTCTGGAAAATGACGAGTATGTTCGTTGCATAGAAGGTTTTCTACCAACAGCCACAGTAGCATTCTTGGATGAGATTTTCAAGGCAAACTCGGCAATTCTCAACAGTCTCCTCACCATTTTGAATGAGAGGAAATTTGATAATGGTGCCGGATCTCGCGTTTCTTGTCCTTTGAAATGTGTTATTGGAGCCTCGAATGAGTTGCCTGATTCAGAGGAGCTCGATGCTCTCTTGGACCGGTTTCTGTTACGATCTTACGTCACATCCGGTAAGACGCTAGTGTTGCTGTGTATTAGTAGATACTCCCACACAAAACAATGCCGCGCCACATCTCACAGATCAGAACAGTTTCCGACGATGGATTGATGGCAATTCTCTCTGCTAAATCACCTACAATTATCCCTGACGTCGATTTAAGCATTTCTGATAAATTGGAGGAAGCTATTGCTGAGATTGCAAATGCTCTAAAAGATGTTACGATTGATCAAGGTATTTGCATTCTAATGCGAGACCTCCGAACGTTTTTGCGTGATGAGCTAAACATTTATGTCAGTGATCGCCGTTTGGTCAAGGCTTCCAATCTCCTCAAGGTTAGCGCTGCATCTCACGGACGCACTAGAGTCGACTTCGTTGATTGCCTACTCCTCAAGCACGTTCTGTGGAAATATCCGGAACACCGTGATCCTATCAGACAGTGGCTGTTTGACAACATGACGCCAGGCACAGCGGATGATCTTGTTGAGCAAACGCAATTCCTTCTAAGAGGACTTGGATCGGAATCATTAGAATTGGTCAAGAAGACGATGGGCGATACTACCGGTGATGCGGGAGCAAGACCTTCGGACTTAGCTGCGATTAAGTCGATCCTTAACGAGTTGAAAGAGATTGAGAAGCTCCTCTGGCAAACAAACAAAGAGCTCGAGCGCCACAGAAAGTTACTGGAGGCTTTGCCAAGTCATTTGTGGACAAGCAGTGACGAAGCACAGTCCGCTAAGCAACATCTTTCTCCCTTGGCCGAGGAAGAATCTATTGCTGTCAACCAAGCTCTTGTCGATGTAATTTCGTTGAAACTGGCATTGTCTCCTACTTTAAGCGACGAGGTACGGTCACCTACGATTCAGGCGCTAACAAATCAAAACATTGATGAGACCACTTTTACGGATGAGGAATTACAATTGAGTTTGAAAGATGCAAAGCGAAAATATCAAGGAGTCATCTTACGCAAGTGGAAATCTGCCCGGAAAGAACTGATGTAGTTTAAGCGTGGGTTGGAACTTACCAACAAATTGTGAGGTAGTTACCTAGGCTATGACTCTTCCAGGGTTGACTTGTCTACCTACCCCTACCTACGGTAGATAGGTCAGCGATCCCAGACTTGGGGCTACGATACACTCTCTACCCAAATCCGCAAACTTCCCAGAGACTCCAAGAGATTGCCAGGAAGTCCCGGTAAAAAACACACCACATCTCGTGACACGCACACAGATAGTGAAACACACATCTTTCTTCCACAATGATCCTCTCTGTTTACTCGGTCGTAGCCGCTATCGTATTCTTCCTCACATCATACCCCTGCACTGATGCCTTTGCGACCCCACCCTCCTTAGTTTGTAGAAGCGGCGCAATCGCTGTCGCGTCGTCAAACGCGCCGCGTCGGTCGCCTCCCTCCGACTTGAGAATGATCTTCGGCCCGCCGAAAGACGACGGCAAGCCGGGGGACTATCTGTGCAAGGACTGCGGGTATGTCTTCACCAAGGGACCAGAAGCTTGGGCGAAGCTTCCCGATAATTATAAATGTCCCCCGTGCGGCGCTCCCAAGTTCCGCTTCAAGAAGGTGCCGAAGGGGTCGGAGGACGGGAAGAAGGTGGAGGTGAAGAAGAGTTGGTTCTGATGGGTCGCAAGGGCAGGACAGGCCGTGCGTGGTATTCGATTTTTCATTGGGTCAAGGATAGTCACGAGACATTTGAACCTTTTCGAGTCATTCCATTTCAAAAGTGCAGCTAAGGCTAAACAGGGCCAGGTGGGAATGATGGCTTCGTTGGTGTATTAACGAATATAAAACTAAATACAGCTATTTACTATTTATTCTGAACTTAACTAGACATAATGTCAGCTATCTCATATTGAATGAAACATTGTGGGCCGATCCTCCATTCGTTACTGGTATATTACACCGCAAGCTCGACCTTCTTTCCGCTCGCTGTCCGTATCCTTCGTTATCTTGACCACTGCCGGTATTCTTCTGCTCGGACTCATTCCCATTCCACTGACCCTTTTGATCCTGGGCCGCCTGATCCTGCTGCTGCTTGATGATATCGTTATTGATTCCTGCGCTGTGATCGACGTTGACATCGAAATCGTCCATGTTCTCCCAATCAATAGAAAGGGCCGACAAGCCCGACATGGAGCGACCGAAGGTGGTCTCGGACAGGGAGAAGAGCCGACCTGGTCCGCCAATGCCGCTGAAGGACAGGAGTCGAGAGGACTGACGCGCTCGTTGCTGTCTTTGGGGCATGCCGGCATTCCCATTTCCATTCCTATCATCTCCATCTACTCCTCCTCCCCAACCCGGGGAACTGTCCTGGATGGGCTGCTGGTACGACTTGTATTCATTTTTCTGGTCAGCGGCATCATCCTCATATGCCAGATGCTGCGCTAGTAGCTGCTCCTGAGCAGCCCTGTATATGGAAGGGTCAGAAAGTAGCATTTCCGTCTTGCGAAAGGCTTCAAGAATTTCTTGGCTCTGGTGAAATAGGGAGTGCCTACGTCGCGTAAGAGATATAGAAGAACTAATTAGTGGAGGATAGTCACGAAAGTCAATGTATATGCATCCCGCGGCAAACTAACCTGGGGCAGTTTTGCCTGGACACATTATTGTCCGGACATTCGCAATTAAGATCCCACCGAAATCCCATCATCGACGAGACGCTCGGGATGGTCTGCTCCATCAGGCTGTACGCATTCTCCAACGACATGCCATTCGGCACCATAAAGCTCTTCGCCTTCGCCGTGTACCCCACCATCGATAAACTCCGCGCACTCTCCCACGCGATCCTCCTGCAGTCTTTGATATTGTCGATCTTTATGATGACGAAAGAAGAGTCCATGTCGGAGGCGGCGTCGAGGAGTCCGTCGATGGGAGAGCGAGATCCAGGACATCCCTTCAGTACGGTTTCAATGATTTTGACGCAGTGGGCACAGGTGATGCCCTCGATGGTCATGTAGAACTGCACCTCCTTCGCTCCCGTCTTATGGTTAGTAGAAACTAGGACGACGGGCGTGACTTCGGGATCGCCGTACTTGGAAGGATCTTCCTGGTTTCTCGACGACGGCCAGTTCATGCCCATATTAATGCCCCGATGGGCCAACTGGGTGGCGGCCGAGCTCACCTGCTGGACGAGGCTGGGAACGTCGATCTTGCCGGGTACCCACCTCCCCTTCATTTCAATGGGCTGGGCAGTGCCGGCGGCGGGGTTGGCGGGATCTCCTCCTTCTATGATTGCCTTGTTGATGTACGTCCCCCCCGACTCGACGGTGTTAACCCCCCCCCCTCCCATCGGTGGCATGATGGGACCCACCCCCTGCAACATGTGTTGTTGCAGCTGAAATCCCTGCCTGGAGGGGTCGTGTCCGAACAGTCCCGATTGGTAGGCGTCAACCTCGTCGTCCCTGGAGCGCTTCTTCCCCTTCTTGATCCTATTCTTCTCCATCACCTTCATCTTCGTCTGGAGCGTGCGGGGGGGCTGATCTTTTTCGTTGACGACGAGGCAGTACGCCAGGTTGAAGAAGTGGCGGGTGTACCCCTCGACGACCCCGCGCATCTTGTCGGTACCGAGGGCCGCGACGGCGCTCCCGGATTCACCCTTGCGACGGTGCTGCCACCATGTCCGGAGGGTGGTCAGGCCGAGCTGGATTGCGTCCTGGTCGGCATCGGGGCCTAGCCACGGGGAGAGGATGGCCTGGACGAAGGGGTGGGCGAGGCCGGAGCGGGGGAGGGGCTCGTAGGGATAGACGGGCCGGTTGGCGTCGGCGGCGGCACAGTCGTCGCCGGAGTTATTGCCCCCCCCCCCCCCGCCCCCCCCCCCCCCCCCCCCCCCCCCCCCCCCCGCCCCCCCCCCCCCGCCGTCGTCCGCCCCCCCGCCGTCGTCGTCGTCGTTGGACTTGCCCCCGCCTTTCCGGCTCGCGGACTTCCTCGTGTCGTTGCTGAGGGGGAAGTTCAAAGGGTCGAGTTCGGATATGGTCTTCGTCTCAAGGTCGACGGGATCGAGCCCGCCGAGGTGCGACCAAGCGCGGAAGGCGCCCTCGAAGATCGAAGTTCGGTGTTCGAATTCTCCCCTGCGTCGACTCATATTTTTCGAGAAAGGGAGATGTCCGAGGACAAAGCTGCTGAGCGTTTAGTTGGGATGGAGGCGCGCGGGCCTTTGATTAATTCCTGGCACGCGGGAGTTGAAATGTGCACAGGCAGGAAGGATGAATATGGCTCGGGAGGATTCGAGAAGTGAGCTTGAGAAGAAGACAGTGAGGACGGCACGGGGCGGCTTCTTCTTCGTCCTCATTCTCTGCTTGTTTTTCAACGCACCAGCTCGCATGCATGCAGAGTTAATTCACGGAGGAAAGTAGCCAGACTGTCATACTCTACTTAGGAGTCCATATGATTGAGAGTACGTATGTAGGATCAGCATGAACGATATCGTATCTTTATATGGGTCGCGCCTGCACCTAATACTTACGATACATCAGCCCTCCACCTCACGGCATCCATTAGGGATACTCAAGTTTGATCTTTTTGGAGAACCTAGAATAGTATTTTATTTCGTAACAAATTTGTCTTACTTCGAGAAATTAGTAATATTAACCCTTTTCCGCCTTGGTGCGTCATTGGTGCGTCATTTGTCATTTGACATTACCGGTCCATACCTCCTCCAATAATGGTCTGATCGACATGATTGCAGGTGAAAAAGTGTTCACTAATGTCTTGGCAATGCGTTTTAGCACCTGGATCATGTTCATCGGACACATATTGGCTGAGATATAGTATCACTAAGTATCGGTGTGGTAGGTCGGTTTTTGATTATTTTTCCTGAATATATAACTATGCATGTTTATCATGCCCCTCTCCCCAGCACTCTTTGCAAATTGGCTCCTTGCAGATGGGACAACCCATTACCCATTCTTGACGCTCTGCACATTCTTCTCCGTACTGTTGCTTTTTGCTGATGCTGTAGTACCTAGTAGCAGTTTGCGGTAACACATCCGACAAGAAGTACATCCCAGTCCAAGATCCGCTCGCTCGCCCGTACATTGGTTCGTCTTCACCCATGTTCCGCACTTCTACTGCACCACAACTTTTGCCTTTTTCGATGGGCAATGTTGTATCCCAGTTGTGAAGCCATTCATGCAAAAGAAACATGTCATACAATCGCAGGTTAAAAATGCTGTCTGCCGAATGAAATTCGGCCTCGCCTCAGTCGTGTCCTTCCATTCTGTGTTGATACCATAATTCATGAGCGCTATTCCTAGATCTATCTGGAAGTCATATCGTCCTTGGTGTTTATCATCTTATCTTTGTCATTCTTTTTACCAAAACCCCCCTTTGCTAGGAAACATACAACAACATAGACTGCATGCACAACCCTGTCCAATCCCCAGCAAAAAAATCTTAGATAGTAGCAGTTTGTCTGAATACTTGTCAAATAGTCAGCACTGTCATGGTCGTTCCGATCAACCGCGTTCATCGACGCAACATAATTGGCATGAGTTTGCGGTGCCGGTATGGTTGCTCGATCTCTCTTTCCACGAATAGTCTCTTTACCGTAAGTCCCCGAGATGCCCCGATTCTATTGTTGGACAGAAACATGACTTGTTTTTTGTCTCTCCAGGTAGTGCATTGAATGTAGTGCGTCTTCCGTGGGCAGCTAGCCATCATCTTTATGTATGCTTCCTGGAACCACCCTCATGACAACATGTTCCTTGCTCCATTAGAAAGCTTGATAAATGG